>JAKLND010000118.1:0-78568 GCA_022813125.1 Septoriella neoarundinis | reverse complement strand
GGGTGGGGGGGTTGGGGTGGAGGGCGAGGTTGTGATGGAGAGGTGTTTGATGCTTGTCCAGCGCTTGGAGGAGGATGGGGTTGCTCCGGGGCCGGTGAGGGGCGAGAGGGCCAGCAGGCCTGTGGGGTGGATTGGCGAGAGGGTTAAGGTGTCGAGTGCGTTTAAGCAAGCGCGTTCGACGGCGATGCGGAGAGATGTGAGAGCGTAGTCGACTGTGCTGCGGCGGGCTTGAGGCGAGGAGGCGGCGTTGGGACAGGCGATTTCGAGATGCGTCAGATTTGGGAGACAGGAGATACCGCGGACGAAGGCTGGTACATTGGTCGCGGCGTGGAAGATGGGAGGGTACTGTTGCAGCAAGAGCGCTGTCACGTCTTCGTCGCCATACTTGGCTTGCTGTGAGGTGGTGTCGGCTTGCGGCGTGTACGTAAAGTTGAGCTCCTCTCCAGTATCAGGATGGATCAATGGCGGGAGTGAAGTGTAATGAGTATGCGGGAGGCTGAAGGTCAAGTGCTTGACGAAAAAGCCTACGCGATCGAGAGCAGCCATCCGGGCGGGCTTGGTGAATGTGCTGGCCTTGAAGGTGATGGACAGGTTTTCAAACAAGGCCGGAGCAGCCCGCACACCGAAGTCATGACAGACGAGTCGCATACTCGCAACGTCCTGCTTCGGAAGATACGATATGAACTGGTCGCGGCATGAATCTGTGAGCCAAAAGCGGAGGAAAGTACTGCTGTCAGACAGCACCAGGCTGCAGACAGACGCAATTGTCTCGGAAGCTGAGAAGAGTCAGGGTGACATTCCCGGCAAGCACTGTCGTAGCGCCTACATCTGTCGCTGGCCGTATTATCAATCTCGCCAAACAGCAGCCTACTTCCTCCACTTCTGAGGCTTCCGAATGAAGTGGCTGACGCGGCGGAGGAGACGGTCGAGAATGAGGAGGATGGATTATGGTGGAGGACAGGAGCAGACGGCCGGCGCTGCTTGGAACTCATGATTTTATTTTTATTGGCGGTAAGTTATCGTTTGATCAATGTGAAATAGCGTAACTCGTGGAGATCGTAGAAATAACGGAAAATGGAAGAAAGGTGTGAACAACTCAGATACAGCGAACGATTGCCTTTTCACCCACCTACCTGTTCCTGGCGGATGTTGACATTGGCATGAACGACAGCAATGGCGCTGCACGAGCTGTGACTCATCGGCTCCCCTCAGTGGCAGAAGGTAGGTCGAACGCTGGAGCTGAATCGCAAGAGACGCAGGTCAAAAGCAGAGCGTGAAGAGAGGACGCGAAAACAGCGCGAACGTCGAACGTTATAGACGTGATGTTTGGCGGAGAGGTGGGAGGGAGGCTGGGCCAAGGGCAGACCGGCGAGTTTCAAGTACAGGAACATCCCGGGTCAGCCAATCGAGGAGCTTTGCTTGGTGGCAGTGTGCATTAGCGCCATGCATTCGAGGTGACAAGAAGTGCATGGTCGGCTGCGGCGCGTAGACTGTGTCGTGCGCGTCCTGTATTGCGCGCAAATAGGCGCGTTGAAGGCGTTTGTGCGCGACAAGCACTGACTTTGTGCGGCGCAAGCTGAAGATAGTGTTTCGAATTTATAGCAACGCAGTGGGTTGTGATAGAAAATCGCGGGGAGGCTGCTGTCGGCTATTTTGGCAAGGACTGGAGAGATCGGCAGAGAGTGAGTAGTCCCGAGCACATTGCAGCGTCTCGCCACGTGCGACGATAAGCTGCGGCATGGATACTAGGTCAGGCCACATTTGGCTACATATTGTGGGCGTCAGTGTTGTTCGCCTTGATGTGGCCGCATGGTGCTGCCCGCTGGGCGTGTCGAAAGGCGTCGTGAGTAACAAGCAGTCCGACTTCGGCACGGTCGCGGCAATGGAACCAAGAGATGCAAGCGGCCGGCGTGAGCCCGAAGGATGCAGTGCCGCGGCGAATGCCTTTTGGGACGACAGCCGGCGGTGGTGGGTTTGTGCGAGGAGGAGCTCGGCAGAGAGGTGGGCGGGCATGGCGGGCGAGATGGACGGGCTTTGGGCGCGCCGACGCTTCCAGACTCGCGGGCAACGGCTGCGGCTGCGCGGCGGCAGACGGGCAGTGGGGCGGCAGACGGGCAGTGGGGCGCGCCGGGCGACGGTGCATCCTGCGCTCGATGGCCGGCGGTGGAAGTGGGTCGCCGGTGGGAAAGGCGTGGTGGAAGTGGGCCGCCGGTGGAAAAGGCGTGGAGAGGTGGGGCGATGCCTCGCAAAACCCGCAGCTAGGCTACCTGACCGCAGCCCTTCCTCGCGCCGGTGCTGGCAGACACGAGAGCCGCATGGCGCGGGCGTGCGAGGGCGTGCGAGGGCGTGCGAGGGCGTGCGAGGGTGCGCGCGCCACACCCGGTCAGCAAGTATTCAGCCGGCACGCCGCCCACCCAACATGGTCAGAGTCGGAGAGCGGGCCGAGACGGCAGGGTGTGTGGTGGTCCTTGATCAATCGCGCGGGTGCCAGTGGCAGCGTGCCAGATGTCGACAGGGCGCTGGTGTTGCTGGCGATGCTGGTGGAGACTTCGGCTTGCTCGGCAAGGTGAACCTCAGGTTGCCGGCCGGCGCGCCAGCAAGCGGCCGCGCGAACCCCAGGGATCTGCGAGGCCAGACCTCCTACCCTGGCACCCGGCGAGCCTGAGCTGGCTCCAGAAGCCTGAGGTCGCTCAGCCAGCATGCCTGCCCACGCCCACGCCCACGCCTGCTCGAGCCACACTGCTCACCTTACCTTGCCTTGCCTTGCCTTACCGCAATCGCGCGTGCCCTTCGCTGCCGCTCCCTTTCCTGCGCCGCACCCTCTACCACCAATACAACCCAACCCAACCCAACCCAACCCACCGCCGCCACACGTCCCGTCGCCTGCGCGTCTCTCACTGCTCCCTCTGCTCCCGCTACCCTAAACATCCTCCTCCGCCGTGCCAAGCACCTCTGCGGCGCCGTAGAGTTTCGCGACATCCCTTCACACTTTCGCCCCGCCGCCTGCCTTGCCTTCCACCTTGCTCCCTCAGCCGCGCCTCGCTGCCACACACTCGCTCCTTCTCCTCGCCCCAATGCATCCGCCAAACTGACATGGATCCGGGTCACACGCCGACCGACATCGCCATCTCTGCCGTGCCGGCCTCACTCACTGCTTCCCTCGCCGGCCGGCCTTGACGCCTGACACGGCCTGCGCGCTTTGCTCACCACGTGCCTTCCCACTGATGCGCCTCGCGCGCCTCCGCGCCCTGCGACGCTTCAAGATGCGCATACCCATCCGTGAGCAACTGGCCCTGCTCATCCTCACCTCGGCCTTGATCGGCCTCGCGGTCATATCCGTCGCAACATGGATCACAAATCACGCCTTCGTCCTGGACGTACGCTCGACGCGCCTCTCTCTGACGGCATCGCTCAAGGCTGCCCAGCTGGCTTCCAACCTGGACATCATGCAGACCTCTGCCAACCTGATCGCGACACGAGTCTTGATCCAAACCTCCCTGCAACGATACGACGAGCAGTCTAACAACACTGCTGCCAATTGGGTCAGGGCGCGCAACGACATGGCGTCGGCTATAAGTGGTGGCAGTTCTATTGGACAGTCGCTGCTGGTACAATCGATAGTCTATCCCAAAAACGAGACGGGCCCGAATGGCCCATATGGGGTGCTGAATACCACGAGCAGCATATGGAACCACACTCTGGAGCTCCCAATCACGAACGATGACGGATCACCAGTCCGCCTCGGCGACGAGGGACTGGGCTATCCTCCCGCCTTATACCCAAACCTTACATTCTTCTCCGAGCAATACAACAGCACTTTCAGGGATGCTCGCGCGCGTGCGAACGGCGTCGAGCTGAGCTACAAGTCCGGCCCACTGCTACTTGGACCTTGGCAGGTGTCTGATACTTTCTCACTAGTATCGCTCACCATGCCGATCATTAACAATACCTCCGCAGTGGATGTGCTTGGCTGGCTGACCGTGGTTATGGATGCAAGATTGATTTCACAGGTCGCGCAGAGCACCGAAGGCTTAGGCGAGACCGGACAAACGCTCATCGTCGGACCTGCAAATAGCGCGAATCTCTTCAGCCCCGAGGCTCTCGCTGCCAGTACTACTACCTCTAGCCAAGTTCGCTACGTCCTCCCTCCGACCCACAACAACGGAACCGATAGGCACGCAATGGATGAGTCGGGGGTGGGCCTCACGTCTTTCAACACTTCTCAGTTCCCAGCAACGCAGCGGGCGCTCCATCGCAATTCTTCTGGAGAGGACTCGTCAGGAGCTCTGATTTCAACCCACAACGAGCACGGTGACAAGGTTTCGGTGGGCTATGCCATTCCTCGTGTGAAATATGCCGACTGGATAGTGCTTGTCGAGCAAGCGAAAAGCGAAGTCTGGCAGCCAATCAACCATCTCCGCAACGTCCTGCTAGCATGCGTCTTCTCTACGGCTGGCTTCCTGGCTATTTTGGCATTCCCTCTGGCTCACTTTGCCGTCATGCCCATCCGAAGGCTGCGCGAAGCAACCAAGAAATCCATCGAGCCGCCCAATTCCCACCACAGCAGGTCGAGCTTCGACTCCTTCGGGTCGATTTCGCCGCACGATGGACCTGACGGCGACGGTGACGCCGGCGAGGTGAGCGAGGCGGTCGCTCGCAAAGAAGGCTGGAACATCGTCTCGAGATGGCGGACACGGCATGCAGACCGCGAAGCCCGCCGTCAGGAACGGAAGAAGCGGCAATTCCGCATCCCGGGCAAAGTCAAGGAGCGCAAGTACTGGATCCGCGACGAGCTGTCGGACTTGACTATGACTTTCAACGAGATGTCGGATGAGCTCATGATGCAGTACGAGAAACTGGAGGAGCGCGTCCAGCAGCGGACTGCAGAGCTCGAGCTGAGCAAAAAGGCCGCCGAGGCGGCGAATGAGAGCAAGACGCTGTTCATCGCGAACATTTCACACGAGCTCAAGACTCCCTTGAACGGGATTCTGGGAATGTGCGCCGTCTGCATGCAGGAGAATGACCCGCAGCGAGTGAAGCGCTCGCTAGGGATCATCTACAAGAGCGGCGATCTCTTACTAAACCTGCTTACTGATTTGCTTACTTTCAGCAGAAATCAGGTGGGTCATCAGATCGCACTGGACGAGAAGGAATTCCGACTCCGGGACATCTCATCGCAGGTGTTGGCTATTTTCGACAAGCAGGCGACTGAAGGGCAGATCAATCTGCGGGTGGAATTCCAGGGCGTGCCAGATGGAGGCGTTAAGAACGAAGATGGCATAAGCATAGGAGTGTCAGATCTTGGTCCTTTTGGGACTGGAAGGATCAAGGATATGATTCTTTGGGGCGACACGCATCGCATATTGCAGGTCGTTATCAATCTTGTAAGTGACAGTGACGAGAAGAGTGCTCCGACTGTGCTGACGAGTCACCAGGTCTCCAATTCGCTCAAATTCACACCTCCAGGCGGTTCGGTCGTCTTGAGGATTCGATGCCTTCCAGACGTTCCAGACGTAGGCTCGCGGAAGAGCTCGTTTCAATCACGGCAGTCCAGGACTTCACGGCAGCGATCTTCCAGGAACAAGGGTTCAGAGGCCACTCTATCCGCAGCGCGACCAGACACCGGCAATGCTCCGCTTAAGGACCGGCCATTCGCTCAGTTCATCGAGCGAGCTCCCACGCCGCCGCCTGGACGATATCTCACCTTTGAGTTTGAAGTGCAGGACTCCGGCCCCGGCATTCCAGAGAACCTGCAGCAGCAGATCTTCGAGCCGTTTGTGCAAGGCGATCTAGGGTTGAGCAAGAAGTACGGTGGCACTGGTCTTGGTCTCAGCATCTGCTCGCAGCTCGCAGAGCTCATGCGCGGCGGCATGAGCGTGCGCTCGGCCGTCGGCGAAGGCAGCACGTTCACCATGAAGATCCCCCTCCGCCACATCTCTTCCCGCGCCGACTCCAGCGCCAGCTCCTGCGTCGACGTCTCCGACGAATTCGCCCGCCGCTCCTCCAACCCCGACGATAACGCCGGCGGCGACCGCACCCCCGCCCGCCACAGCCGCAACCTCGCCGACGACACCACGACAACCACCACCTACCTCGACATCAAATCCCCCTCCCACGACCCTAGCGGCACCGCCACCCCAACCCGCTCCACAGACCCTCAACCCCGCCTCGTCGGCCTCTCCCAACCCTTCTTCGCCACCTCGCAGCCCCTCGAATCCCCATCCTCCCAGCCCGCCGCCATGCACCACCTCGCCTCCGCCGCCACCGACCCCACCATGCCCGCCACCGGCCGCATCCGCGTCCTCGTCGCCGAGGACAACAAAACCAACCAAGAAGTCGTCCTGCGCATGCTCAAGCTGGAGGAAATCTACGACGTCACGGTCGCGCGCGACGGCCAGGAGGCGCTCGACCTGGTGCGCGCGGGCATGCGCGCGGGCGCCCCGCCCTTCAACCTCGTGCTCATGGACGTCCAGATGCCCACCATGGACGGCTTGCAGTCGACGCGCCTGATCCGCGAGAGCGGCTACCGCGCCCCCATCGTCGCCCTCACGGCTTTCAGCGAGGAGAGCAATATCCGCGACTGTCTGGACAGCGGCATGGATTTCTTCCTCAGCAAGCCCATCCGGCGCCCGCAGCTGAAGAAGGTGCTCAGGGAGTATTGCGCGCCGATCGAGGAGGAGGAGGAGGGGGTCGAGAGTCCTGGCGAGAGGAGGGGGGACGGTGGTGGAGGGGGAAATACGTTTGTTGTTGTTGTTGATCGCGAGAGGGCTGGTGGTGGTGGGGGGGAGGAGGCGAATGGGAAGGTGGTGGATGCTGGGTCTGCGTCTGCGCCTGCTCAAGAGGAAGGAGGAGGCGGGTCGGGGACGGAGGTGGGAGGGGAGAGGGCTGTCAGTCCGCTGACGAAGACTTGATTCTCGTCCTCGTTGATTAAGCGGGGGGTTGGGGATGGGCCGTGTTGCCTGCGAGGTAATTCGCATTTCTGCATTTTTTTTTTTTTCAGCACGGCGTTTTTGGGGGGGTTCTTGTTCTGCTTTTTTGGCTTACCTTGCAAGCGACGGCGTTTTTCTGGTTTCTCCATCGGCCGTTTTTTGGAAAAGACCACGCACGGCGTTCCGTTGGAAACATCACGGAAAGAACCAGGCGTTTAGAGAGCGAAAAGACCATTTCAAGTTTCGAGGTTTGCAAAAAGAAAAAAAAAGAAAAGGAAAGGAAACAGGGCGTTCGGACGTGTACGAGTTATTCATCAGGCAACGGAAGGATGGGATGGGGATGTCTCGGCAAACCAGGACGGGACTCTTCCTTTTTTTTCTTTTTCTTTTTTGGGAGCGAGGATACTGCTCCTCTGGAATGGGATGGGATGGAATGGCTGTGTTGGAAGTGGGTGGTGGGAAGGGAAGCGATTAGCTCGGAGATGTGAGGAGAGCGGACGGGAGTAATGAAGAACGTCTCACAGTTCGTCTCTGGACCTTTTTTCCTTCTTCTTTTTCTTTTTGTCTTGACCCAGGCTCTGAATGGCTCGACCCAGGCGCTCGTCAACGGGCCATGGTGCGCGCGAGTGCGCTGTGGTAGGTTGGGTCTGGAGGACTGGCGATGTTCGGATGGCAAGCGGGGTGTGCCACGGTGGTCAGCCAAGTCTTGCAGAGGTGTTGGGGGGCAATGTGCGATTGTTTCACGTCTCGTCCTGAGGTATACAAACGCCATCCCACCCTCTATCTAACTAACCGTCGCAAGCGAGAACCGGCAGACCTCCATCATCAACCAGCCTTCACCCACTCCCCGAGAGCGTGACGCCCGTGAAATCAAACTCGCCCACAAACCACCCACCGTCCCCATCCCCATTCGTATCCCTCGTGACATTGCTCCCGCTGACCTCCCCGCCCCTCAGCGCGCCATTCTCCACCCGCCCACCACCGACAGGCCGCCGGAGCGCATTCGCGCCGGCCTCGACCGTGAAGTTGCCCAGGCTGATCTCGTAGCCGTTGCGCGTCCTCAGGTCCGGCAGGCCGAAGTAGGCCGCGTGCACGGCGGCCGGCGCGACCCGCAGCTCGTAGTAGCCGCGGTAGTAGCCCTCCTGCCACTGCAGCTCGGCGTTGTCGCGCAGCAGCAGGCGCGATTGGTTGTTGGCTTCGGCGAGCGAGGCGCGCGCGCCGAAGGGGCTGTTGCTGCTGACGGCTGTGCCGGCGAATTCGGCGCCGAGGGAGCCCGCGCCCGTGGCCGGGTCGTAGTCTGCGTGGTCGAGGTAGACGAGGTCGGAGACCCAGCTGGGAGTGCGAGGTTAGACGGTGGCGTTTTGAGGAGGGGGGCAGGGGCGCGGTGGCAGGGGCTTACTTCAGGTGGGAGTCGCCCGCCATCATGATGTTGTTGCCGATGTTGTTGTCGGAGAGGGTCTTGAGCGTGCGGTTCTTGTTCGCCATGTATCCGTCCCAGGCGTCGCTGTTGTAGGGGTTCTCCTCCGTGCCGAACCAGGTCGTGATGTTGATGCGGGAGAAGACGATTTGGCTGCCGATCAGGCGCCAGGCGGCGCCGCGCTCGCCGGACTCGACGAGCTGGCGGTAGAACCTGTCGGTTGTTAGCGAGTTGGAACGAATGGCGCGTAGTATAGTTGGTGTGACCCACCAGTTCTCCTGCTGGGAGCCCATGAGAGTCCTGCCAGCATCGTCCGCGATCTCGGTGATGTAGTCGGTGTTCCAGCCACCAAGGGTGGTGATCGACCTGTCGTAGTTGCGGGTGTCGAGCATGATCAAGTCGAGAAGCTTGCCAAGGGAAAAGCTACGCCAGATACGCAGGTTGTTGTCCATGTCCACCTGGCGGATGGGCATCCACTCGAAGTACGCACGCACGGCGTTCATCTTACGCTGGTCGACGCTCACGCCGCCGTCCTGGATGAAGGACTCCTCGGTGTTGTTCAGGCCGGAGGAACCATCACGGTATCCGTTGTTAGAGATCTCGTGGTCGTCCCACACGGGGATCCAGGCGAACTTGGAGTGCGAGAGGAGAAGGTCGAGGTCGGTGCGGTAGGTGGCCAGGCGGCGACGGTAGTCATAGAGGGTGAAGATCTCACGCTCGGGCTGTACCGGGCGGGCGTCTGTGCTGGTCTCGTACTCGTAGATGTAGTCGCCGCTGCCATATTTCAGTATGCGGAATTGAGATGAGTATGTTCCAATGCGTGCGCAGAACTCACAGGTGAACAACGAAGTCAACATCGTCCTTCCTGGCCGAGTTGCCGTAAGCGTTGAAGAAGCCTGGTAGACGATCAGTAACCTCGTTTCCCAATGCCTGCTTCGACCATGGATTTCTCACCAGTAGGGAAGTTCGAGCAAGAGAACACTGCAAGGCCCAGCGACGTCACGTCATCATCAGCCGCAGGCGCAGTCTTCGTCCTGCCGAGCGGGCTCTTGACATCACTGTCGCAGACACTGAACTGATAGTAGTACTCCGTGAACGGCTCAAGACCCGTCGCCTCAACCTTGACGGTGTAATCGATGTCGGAGGAAGTGTACGCCTTGCCGTCCGTGACAGGGTCGCTCAAGTCCTCGCTCTCCGACACGACGTAGCTGACGCAGACGGGGTTCGAGCTCGCCTTGACGTAGCTCTCCGTCTCGTGGTTGTAGAGCGCGACAGTGCCGCTGACGGTGACGTTGCTGGCGTCGTTGTCGCTGGTGGGAGCGGCGCGGGTCCAGAGGATGACGGAGTCGGAGTAGGGGTCGCCGGAGGCGATGCCGTGGGTGAAGTTCAGGCTGCCGGCGTCCATGTACGAGGGCGAGGATTGACGCTTGAGCACCTTGGGCATGTGGATGCCTAGGCTGGGATGGCGGCGGGACGGGGAGTTGAAGTTGATGTTGCCGCTCCAGTCAGCCAGCGCCGCTGGGGCGAGGGCGAGGAGGGGAACGAGAGAGAGCATCTTCGCTGGAGGAGCCAAGATTCTGCTGAGGTTGTCTCACGAGTGAAGAGTGAGGTATCTCTCTCGGGGAAAGGAAAGAGGAGGCAGTGAAACCTGAGTACATATACCTGCCTTGCTTGCATTGGGATCGGTAGGGTAGCTGGAGCTATGCTGTCCCACCCTGTCGAGCCAAGCACAACGTGGTGACCACGATGCATTCTAAATCATGGTCTTTGCGGACTAACAATATCTCACAGCCAACCATGTGCGAGGTGTTGGACATGCTGACCGCGTTCCTGGACGGAGGTCAAGATGCTAAAAGCTTACGGAGGTTGGCCTGCAGATGATCGGCGGGCGTGGGGCAAGCGCGTGGGTGCGTTGCGAGGGAGAGATTGGCTGAGCGGGCCATTGAAGCCATTGATGCATGTTTGGATCTCCGCCCAAGACACTTTGATTTTGTGGTACGTGAGGGGCAGACGGGATTGTTGTTGCGAACGCCAGTGCGAAGACGGCAGGTCGGCAGCGTTGCTTTTATTACGGTGTTGAACGATGACGCAGGACGTCTTGCCAGCAAAAGGGCGAGCTGGTCGCAAATGCAGTAGTCCCGTCAACACAGAGATGATTGATTTTCCTGAACAGGCTATTTCATCTGGTCAAGCTGGCACCAGGTGCTGGGAATTCGCTTCGAAAGCATCTTTCGACCTCTCAGTAATCTCTGGACAAAGTCGCGTAGTGCCATCCCTTCTAGACCTCTCAACCAAAACCGTTCCTCGAAGAACCACACAACATCTCATCCCAAAATGAAAGTCCATCACCAGCGCATCGAACAACATCATCCCACTGCAACGCCTTGACTCGAATGACAATTCCCTCCTGTCCCCAAAGCTCATCACACCAAGCCCACCCCACCCCTCACTCATCACGCAGCGAAGTTCTTCACCCCCCACTTCCCATCGCTCTCCGTCGCCCGCATGCCCGCCCTTTTCAGCTCGCCTCTCTCCTTCCAATCCCGCTTCCACCGCTGCCACCAGCTGCTCTTCTCCGCCGGCGGCGGCGGGCCCATGATGTTGCTGACGGCAGCCGCCGACGCGGCACCCGTGGGCGTGGCTGATGACGCCGACGCCGCTGGCTGGGGTGGATCGGCTTGCTGTGGCTGTGGCTGTGTGGGTTGGTCGGCGGCGGCGGTGGTGGTGGCGATGGTGGGTTCTTTGCGGAGGGACATGATCGGTTGACTAAGGTACTCAATAATGGTTTGTGTGTGAAGAGTTCGATTGTGGGGTAGTTTACAGCCTGTTGTATGTTCAGGCAAGATAAAGGACGAAAAGCGTCCCGTCTGTCGCACGAGACCAAACGGGGCGCGAAGTGATCAGTCGAACCGCGATCGGTTGTCGGGGAAGCCCCGGGCGAACGTTCCTTTGCGCTGCAGCGCGGTGCCGGGGGGCGTCGAGAACCCCACGTTTTTCCCACCCCTCCTCCAAACCGTCGCGCTTGCGCTTCGGAAAAATCTCAAGGCGAGCGCGGGTGTGACTCTACAGAAAAACGGTCGTCCGAATCACAGAGCGCCGACGACTGCAAGCCCCCGCGAACTACGTCAGCAGCGGCTGTTGGCTCGACAGACCCGCCAGACATGGCCAACCCCGCCGAGCGCAAACTGCTCGACCCCAGCGAGCTGGGCACGAAGGAGTAGTATGTAAGACGCGCACGAGAACCCTCCCACCCCCTAAACCCTCACTGACACCACTTCTCTCTCCAACAGCTGGGAGAAAGCGTACGCGCGCGAGCTCGACAACAACACCGCCTCCGCCTCGGACGAAGGCACGATCTGGTTTGACGAAAACGGCGCCGAAGAGGCGGTCGTGAAACTGCTCGACGAGCTGGAAGAAGACGGCCATGTGCGGCGCGCGGGCGAGGGCGCGAGCAGCTTCTTGGATCTCGGGACGGGCAATGGACACATGCTTTTCACGCTGAGGGGGGGCGAGGAGGGCGATGGGGAGGAGGGGTGGGAGGGCGAGATGGTGGGGGTGGATTACAGTCGGGCGAGCGTGGAGTTGGCGCGGAAGGTGGCGGTGCAGAGGGAGCTGGCGGGATCGCCTGTGAGGTTTGAGGAGTGGGATTTGCTGGAGCAGGAGCCTGGGAGCTGGGCTGGGGAGGGAGGGTTCGGCGTGGTGCTGGACAAGGGCACGTTCGATGCGATCTCGCTGATGCCGCAGGCGGAGGGCGCGGCGCACTCGTGCGAGACGTACAGGCGGAAGGTCGAGCCGCTGGTGGGTGCTGGCGGCTTTCTGGTTGTGACGAGCTGCAACTGGACGAAGGAGGAGCTGCTGTCGTGGTTGGCGCCGGAGGGCGGGGCGAACAAGATGGAGTTCTTCTGCGACGCGAAGTATCCGAGCTTCACGTTCGGCGGACAGACGGGCCAGAGCATCGTGACTGTTGCGTTCAGACGGAAAGAGGCGAGTCGATAACCGTGTGCAGAGCGCGTGGTATGAAGATATATGTACACATTCTCGATGCATTGATCGGCACGATCTGACGGATCGGCGGGTGTTGGAGGATTAACGGGAGGCGATTCCTGACGCGACACGCGATTTGCAACGGCAGGGCGGCGAGGGTTCGGACGGATGCAAGCGAAGGCAGGGCGTGTGGGGAAGGGCGGGTGGGCTTGCAGGCCGCTGGCAGCGTTTTTGGAGATCGGCAGAGCTGATCCTGTGGCCCTGCCGAGCCGCCTGCGAACTTCATGCCTGCAGGGCCCTCGGGCGCGGGCGGGCGACGAAGTGTCAGGGGCGATACGCTTTGCAGAGAGGACGGCGACGGCAGACAGGCGTAGGGGGGAGACTGCGTGCATGTATATGAGCGCCGTGGTATTTGTTTGTTGCGCAAAAGGCAAGTCGCCGGGCTGTGAGCGCGACGTGGCATGTCGGTCAGAGCGCAGGCGTGGCCGTAGCCGTGGCCGTGGCCGTGTCCGTAGCCTTGCCCTTGTCCGTGGCCTTGCCCTCGCCCGCCTTAGCGCCCATCTGAGGCGGTGGATGCTCCGTCGTGGTGGCAGAGCCTAAGGCTGTCAGCCAGCCCGCCCATCCGCCATTCATCGAAGCCCTGTACCATCCCATCCCATCCCACCAGGCCGCCGCCCTCGCCTGCTCCTTGCCGTAATTACCTGCCTTATTGTCGCAACATCTTTCTCTTCACACACTCACTCACTCACTCACCACCGCCTCGAGCAACTCTGTCGCCACTCTTCCCCCATCCCTCATTGCCTGCGTCGCCCCGCAGCGCTGCCGGCCCTGTCGCGCGCTGGCGCCAGCGTCGCTTCACGTTCCCACTGCGTCAGCGTTAGCGGAAGTTTAATCTTGCTGCCGTCCTTGTCTCGCGCGCTCCCCCAACTCCCAAATCCACCCGCAAACCGCCCGTCCAGCCTCGACCGCACACACACGCCGCTTCCTCCTCGTCTTCTCTCCCTCTGCATTATTGCTGCATTGGATACAGCGCCCGCCCTCACTCCTCTCGGCCTCTCCCTCTCCCTCTCCAGCGCGCTCCGTGTCACGCCCTCGCTCGTCTGCGGCCAGCCCTCCCGCCGACCGCTCTCCACGCCCACTGCCCTACAGCCAGCCCGCGCCAGCCAGCCGCGTGATCGGCCGCCTCGCCTTGACTCGACTCGACCGCAGCCTTCCACCACCGCCCGACCGCCTCACCCTCCTCGCTCTTCTACATTCGCAACCCGCCTGCGTTCTCTTCCCCCTCGTCTTGTCCCGCCACACACCACACCGCGTCCGGCGTCGCTGCTGCGTCATCCTCACCCTCCACAAGCGCACGAGCGTCGCCAGCCAGCTTTGTCCGCCGCCGCCCTCACGCAGCCGCCGTCCTGCGGCCATCCGCCCTTGTGCGCCCGCGCCACTGCTCACATTCGCATCCTCCGCAATCTCACGCCTGCTCCTCCGCCGCCCGTCTTTCTCTCGCGACCGCTCCTTCCCACCGCGCCTGACGGCACGCCTCGGAGCACCCGCCGCCATCGAGCCAGCGCATTTCGTCCCGGTTGATGAATGCGTGACACCCGCACGGCTCCACGCAAACCACTCACGGCGCCGGCACTAGGCCACCGAGCGACGCCACATTAGCAGCCAGGAGCGCATGTGCGCAACACCGCCGACATGGCCCAAATGAACATGATGCCGAACGGCATGCCCGCTCAAAACCAGATGAACGGCATGCAGAGGCCACAGCAGGGCAACATGAACCAACAACCGCATCCACAAGTCCTTCAGAATCTGCAGGCAGAGCTGCCCAAATTTGCAGGTCAATGGCAGGCGACCTTCAACCTTGGGGTGAGGGCCAGTAGAATTATGCAATTGTGAGTCGCCTGCGCCGCATTTTTTTTACATTCGCTCAACCCGCTGACACACATGTGAACCCAGGTTTACCCAGCTCCGTTTCCTTGAACCTGATCTTTCGAAATGCCTGCGTACAGCGATACAGTTTGAGAACGAGACAATCTCACGTGCCCACAACGCGGAGACGTACAGCCAGAACATGATGCGGAAACTCGCCGAGATTTCCAGCAAGCGGAACCAAAACATGGGCGGCATGATGAATGGTAACGGGCCGCAGATGACACCTGGGCAGATGCCCGGCGATATGTCAATGAACCCGAATGCCATGGCCGCCCGCGGTCAACAGCCGCCGAATCTTGGAATGCAGCAGCCTCAGATGTCCAACAACTCAATGAACCAGCTCGGCGCTCCTGTAATGCAGCCGAACATGTCCCAAAACTCGCATCAGCAGCAGCACATGAACACGACACCAAACCCTCAGCAGCAAGCTCAATCGCAGCAACCGACCCAGGCGGAGTTGCAAGAGACTGCGGCGCGTATGATGGCATCGCTTTCGGAAGACAAGAAAGCGAACATCCGCAACGGCATGATGCGAACTATGACCGAACAACAGCGCCAGCAGGCCGCGGCTCAGAAGAAGGACCCTCTGATCACTTTCGTCTTCCAAAGAGCGCGGCAGGAGATCATGGCTCGGAAAGCCGCACAAGCTGGTGGTGGCCAACAGCAGCAGAACATGCAAATGGGCAATGCTGGAGGCGTCAACATGGCTCAGGCTGGGTCGCAGCAAGGCAACGGGTTCGACTTCACGGCTATTATGGGCCAGCAAGCCAATGCGCTCAAGCTACAGGAGTCGGGTGAGCAGGTCGTGCCTGCAAGCAACAACCCCAACGCAGCCTTCCAAGCCACGATGAATGCACAGAACGCACAGGCGAATGGTATCAACCCTGCGATGCTCGGCAACGGAAACGGACAAGGCGCGCCTCAGATGCCGAACAATCTCACACAACAGCAGATGCAGATGCTGGCTATCCAGCGCGAGAAGCAACGCCAGGAGCAGATGCGTACGAATGCAAGAAACCAGGCCATGCAACAAGCTCAGCTGCAAAACCAAGGCATGGGCCCACAGAACGCGCTCAATGGAGCTGCTGGCGGGAGTCCGGCCATGACCATGCTAAATAGGCCTATGCAACCGCCTGGCAGCCAGACGCCAAACACGCCTCAGCAGCCGAACAGAGCGCCAAACATGCAGCAACCCAATCAACAGCACGGTCAGACACCCGCCAATGGCGCCAATGCCTTGTTGCCACACCATCAAAGCATGGTTAATCGCAACAACGCAGGCGTCAACATGCAAGGACCGCTAGCTGGCTTGCCTCACCACCCCATCTTTGATAACCCTCAAGCCCTCAACATCATCCGCACCATGCCTCCTGCTGTGATTGATAGGTTGCGATCAACTGCCACCACGGCACCCACTGAACTGCCAAATCTGATTCGGCAGTGGGCAATGGCGCAGCAGAGGAGATCGCAAACCCAAAACATGCAGATGGGTGGCCCGCAGGCGGGTAATCAGGGTGCCATGAACGGGATGAACAACGGTATGCCGGACATGAACATGCAGCAGACGATGATGCCACAAGGTCAGCCGCAGTTGCCGCCAGGCATGGACCCTTCTCAGCTGCAAGCTCGAATGCAACAGCAGCAGCAACAGCAGCAACAATTGCAGCAGCAACAGCATCAACAGCAACAGCAGCAGCAAGGTCAAATGCAACAGGGACAGCAAATACCTCCGGACGTCGTCAGATCATTGCCACCGCAATTGAGATCTCAAGCTATGCTCTCTCGTCCTTTCCCGCAATCTCTCCCTACACAGTTAGGGTTCGCTGTCCCTCCTCAGGTTCGCCTCTGGGGCCAGCTCAAGCAGCACATTGAGCAACATCAAAATTCCTTGCAGCCCGGTACGATCCAGAGATTCATGGGAATGATCACCAAGTGGTTCCTTGACCATCCTGAAGAGCTCGAGAGCGGTGTGAAGACGGTTATGATGCAGCGCCAACAGCAGCAACAAGGACAGCAGCAGCAGGGACAGATGGGCAACGCAGGAGGCCAGCCCAACAACAACACCATGTCAATGCCTAATGGCGGCGCACCAACTGCCCAGATGATGCAGCCGAACGCTCAAATGCCACAAGGTCCGGGTAACCCGACGCTAGGCCAGGGTCAATTCCGCATGCCTCCTCAAAATCCGGTTGGACCTCAAGACATCGCCATGTTCAGACAGAAGGTCCCTCAGGCGCCTCAGATGACTGATGATCAGATCAGGAACATCATCGAGCAGAGCCGCCGCAGGTCTATGGCCAACCAGAACAACGCTCTGAGGCAGGCTCAAATGCAAAATCAGCTTGCGCAGAATGCACCCGGCGCCCAGGTAAATCAGCAACAGAGGCCACCAAGTCAGGCACCTGGACAAAATGTTAACGAGCACCTGCAGCCTGCTTCTCAGCAACAGACAGGTCAGAAACGCGCCCAGCCAGCTTCATCCAATGACGATGTCATGGAGATTCCCAACCCGAATGCTCAACAGAGCAAGGCTCGTGCAGCTCCTTTTGCGGGTATGAAGCTGCCCAACCTTACCCCAGAGCAGATTGCCAAGCTGGGACCACAAGAGCGTGAGCAGCTCAAGAGGCGCTATGAGAGCTTACGGCAGGCAAACGCCGGTGCTCGCGCGGTGCAAGGTGGAATGCCTCCTGCCGTTCAATCTGGAGCTGCGCCCCAACAGACGGAGCCGAAGAACGCCGCTGCGGTCGAAACCGAGCTCGAGCTGCGAAGGACAGTCCAGCGTTTGTTGGAAGAGGTCAATCGCCAACAGGTCAAAGGCCCACCGGTCCAGCAAGATGCGGCTGCCAATGAGAAGACCACGAACATCCTTCGCAGGATCTACATGGCTTACACGCAGGTCGACAAGACTTTCACTGCCGCGTTGCGTCTGCCCGATTTCTCGGAAGACCGCATCAAGCAAATCATGAGGGCCAAGATTCAAGTATACCACAACTGGGATGCTTCCACCAATGGAGTGAAGGGATACCTGTCGCTTAGCTTGCAAGAAGTTCAAAGCATGCAGCAGCTCGTGCAGAACTACCTCCAAGGCATGGCCCAGGCGAGGGCACGCGGACAGCTCAACCAGCAAGCCGCTCAGCAGGCGCAGAGCCAGGCGCAGCAGCAAGCGGCCGCAGCCAAGCAAGCTGGGCAAGCATCGGCCATGGAGAAGACCGGTTCGAAGCACGGCCGCAAGTCTTCCAGCTCCAAGCCTCCGCCTGCACCTACAGACAACAAATCTTTCGACTGGGCCACGGGTGTCGCGAGCCCTCATGGCGTTCCCAAGTACGAGCCTGGTGCCACGCAGCTTACACCAGACAAGCTCAAGTTCCCGCCTAACAAGAAGCGTCGGACTGGCCAGGCAGACAGTGCTGGATCGACTCCCGCTGGGCAAGGTGTCACACCTGCCGGTGCTAGCCCTAGCATTAGCGGACCCAAGGCTGCCAGCCCAGAGCAGGCTCGCAAGGCACAGCTCAAGAGCGAGGCAGAGGAGAGGGACAAGAAGCGGTGGAAGTGCAACAAGGATCTCGCCTGCGAGGCATCGATCGAAGGCTTCGAAACCGAAGACGAGCTCAAGGCGCACTTCGACTCGGCACACAAGGAGATCGAGAACCCTCTACAGTTCCTTCTGGAGAATGCCGCCGAGAGTCTTGGCGTGGACCTCGAGGGCAAACCACTCCCAGGCAAAGCTTCGGACAAGCCTAGGACTGGTGCTGGCACCCTGCCTCCTAAGACTGCTGCCGCCATGAAGCGCGATCCTTCGCTCAATGTTCGCACACCCTCTGGGCAGGCCATCACTCCTTCGACCCCTGCGACTGGCTCCAAAGGCGCTGCTGCCCCCAACAACAAGCAAGGCGCGGCCGCCAGCGATGCTTCCAAGCCGAAGACTCTCAATGACGCCATGGCCGAGAAGATGGGCTTTGAGCCCGCTGCCAACACTGTGAACGAGCCCGCCACCACCGCTCTTTCGGAGGAAGAGAAGCTATGGGCGGAGATCAGCTCCACCGTCGCTTCCGGGCTCTCATCTTTCGAGCCCTTCGAGTTCGGCGCCACCGACGCCGCTCAAATCGACGACTGGGGCCTCCGCCCCGAGGTCACAGCCGTCGCCGGTGTGCACAGCTCGCCGGAAACGACGCCCGAGACCGACAGCCAAAGCTCGCGCAGCAGCGACGTCAGCGCCAACGACCGCCTGCGCATCAACATGGAGTGGGACGCATTCGGCAACGGCGACGTCGCCGTTCCGGAGATGCTCAACGCTGCAGTCGGCGATCTTGGCCTCGACAGCACCGGCAAGAAGCCGGAGCAGCCGGCGGCCAACGACAACAAGGCCGACGAGAAGAAGACCGGTGCCGACGCCGACGTTAAGATGGCCGACCTCGACTGGTCTTCCGACGCCGCTTTGACCTGGGACAGCCTGTTCGCCGGCCAGACCGCGGACGACATGCAGTTCGACTTCACTGGCGACGCGCCGGGCGTCGAGATGGATTTCGTCTTCTGAAGACCAAAAACAAAACTTTCACAGATTCTTGTTCTACCCACCGACCTCTATGGTTTATCATCTCGTCTATTTCCGCGACCGACCGACCGACCGATCCTCTCTTCTTTATCGCGATCGTAACACGACAAAAGCACCTTCCTTCGTCCCGTCATTTCCGGAAGCCCATCTCGCGAAGCGTTCCGATCTTTCCGTGGTTTCTTCCTGCTTTCTCTTTTTCCCATCTCTCAGCGTCCGACGCGATGTATCTGGTTTTGCTTTCGACATTTCCCGGACGAGGAGCGAAGCGCAGCGAGCGAGCGAGTGAACTGATCTTTGATCTGGTTTATGCCCTTTCTTTCTCTCTTGCTTGTTTTCCATCTCTGTCTTCTTCTTTCCTTTTAATACTTCTTGTGATACCCACCAGCGGACCAGGGAAGGGCGGGGGGAGGGGGGGGCGCTGCCAGGATTGGTTTTCTTTTCTTTGTTCTTTGCGAGCTTGGGGAGACGGAGATTTTGGTTTGGTTTTCCCTTTTGCTTTTTGCTTCCTGCTTTTTGCTTTCCTCGCAGCAAAGGCAGACACGGAGACGAGACAATATTGTATCACTTGATCATTTACCACCTGAGCCCAGCCCTAGGTCTAGATACCTTCGTCATGTCCCCCTGTCACGGATTGTGCAGAGAACCTTTCTTTTTTTCCACATTTAGTCGTTCCACCGCGGTCTTCGCGGCCCGGTTCTGTTGTCAATATGACTTCGTCACGTTTTTTTCTGGGGATCTGACCCGACGGTGTAAGTATAAGGTATGTAGGTCTCGCTCGACGCGCGGTGGATGCTTTCGTTCGTGGCGCTACTCGGTGCGAAGAGAAGAGTCGCGAGCGCGGACGATTTGGCTCGGTTGCGTCCGGCGATAGATGTGTTTCTATTCTGAGTTTACTATTTAATCGATCATTTCATCCGGACCTGCTCTCGAGCGTGCTGCGTCCAACCATGTAGCGGCAGGGACAGATAGGAGCCGCTGGCGGTCGTGTCGAGGGATGTGCGGTCGCGCGGTTGCTGCTCTGCTGCTGCTGCCGACTGTGCAATCAATGCACCACGCGGAGGACAGCAGTGTAAGGTACGGCTTTCGAGTCGCTGAGGTGGACCACGACGGGGTCGAAGAGAGGTGGTGAGATGAGAGGTGGAGCGGAGCGGGTGTCTTCGAGATTGTTTACTGGCTCGGTCGGGGCCGGCGCTAGCTGCGGTTCTATTCTCGATCATTATCTTTCTATTATATTCTGGCCTACCGAGAGCGTTCTGCGTTCTCGCTGCGGATGCGCAACGGCTGGACGTCGTTCGAGGCTTGGGTGTCAGAATGCTACTATCCCGTGTAAACTATGAGATCAAGACTGACTACGCGTTGGTATTGGATCTGTTTCCATCCATCAATGATGACCCTACCGGATGCGCGACGATGTAGTAGTACTATAGGCTTACTCTACTGTATCGCGCTAGAAGTTCGCGAGATCCGCCCCTCGGCTTTCCCAGCTGCTCAACGCAAGTACCGGCGCGAACATCCCGCCCGACTCCGGACTACACCTGCGAACTTTTGTTGCGGGCACAACGGGCGCATATCCGCTACCAAACGAACAGTTCTGCAGGCCCTCAAACCCAAAGGCGCGCGAGATCTGGTCGACGCGAGAAGGCGTCTTTAGGCCGTTTCTGGCGATCTCATTGGTTCGGGAAGGACGGGCACTAGCTGCGGGCTGCTTGCACGAGATCGCGAATATCTCGTGCGATATTGCATCAAAGCTGCGAATTGTTTCTGGCCGGCGTGGTTGATGACGGTTTCATATGATGCGGCTTTGATATATGGCGAAATACAAGTGTAGCGCGTATGCGAGAGGCGCCCGATTCGCAGAGCGAGAGTGAGACGGCTGTGAAGTTGGAGCTGGTTCGTCGTGACTCTATTGGCTCGGGCGGTGCCGGCGCTAGTTGCGGGCCCGATTCAATCCACTAACCGTGAACGCCGAATTTCTGGGGGACAACACAGTGAGATGTGCTCAATCCTGGTTTACCAACCGTTTCCGGTTTGCTCTACACAATGAGTTCCTCAGAGCTCGTGAAATCGCACGGGATTGTGTAGGTGAGACAAGGCAGATTGGCAGCATCGAGGCACTCTGGCTTGATTGGCTCGCCAGCCTCCGGCGCTAGCTGCGGTTCTATTCTGAATTATTATAGTAGATTCTGGTTCGCCGTGCTGTGTTATGGCGTCCCCTGGCAATTTCGTTGAATCTGACATCGGCGACCTCGAGGAAGTAGATCAGGAGGAGCTGCGGACTACGATATGGTCTCACGTCGATTGTCATCTCTCGAGCTACTCTTCACCCTGCGCTTATCTGCGCTCTTTGACGAAGAGACTGGACATGCTTCATCGGAAAGGAAGAGGGAATAGTACTGCTTTGACTCACAGGTTTGAATCAGTCTAGGCTCCTGCATGTTCCGAGAGTGGTGAGCATATTGGATGTCATTGTAAAAATACTCATACGGTGGAATGTGAAATCATCATCTCAATTCATACAGCTTGCAAACTAAGCTACCAGACTATTACTGCGTACTCAAAAGCCCTCACACCTTCCATGGCCCTCCCTCCTTAAGGAACTGAGGCCAGCTCATCAGATCAGCTCCCTCGACCAGCCACTTGTTGCTCTCGGCTTGTTTCTTCTCAGTCCCGAGACCAAAGTAGCTCGCCTCGCCGATCCACAAAAACATATCCGTCAAGTCGTCACGAATCGCCTCTGGCAAGAACGAAGCAAAGACCTCGCCCGAGATGGACTGGAAACATACCTCCTTGCCGAGCACTTCGCCCGCCTCGGTCACAAGCTTCTTCGGTGTCGTCCAGCAGCTGACGCCCTGGACTTCCACGCCGTTGGCTTTTTCTCCCGCCTCGAAAAGGCCCATGATGTACTTGCCCGAGTCGCGGCGAGGCTCCAGCAGCGGCACGGCGATGTTCTCGTCCGGGTATGGCAGGGTCAAGGCCGGACCTTGACCGTGGTCCTGGATGAGCTTCTTCATCTCTGTGCTGAACATGGCCGGCATGAAGTAGCTCGCGATCATGTCCTTCTTCTCCGCCTCGATGACGAGTTCGACCTCAGCCTTGCCATCGAAGTGCTCGACAAGCGTGTGCTTGCCCTTGCTCAGCTTGCTGACGTGCGGCAGGCTGCTGAAGACGAAGTGCTTGACGCCCGCCGCCTGGCACGCGGCGAAGATGTTCTTGCCCTGCTGCATTTCGCGCGCCTTGGACATGACGGCCCAGAAGTCCGTGACGCCGAAGACGCCATACGAGCCGGCCACGGCGGTTTTGAGGGACTCAACGTCGTCCAGCTCGGCTCGGACGACTTCGACGCCGCGCGAGGCGAGCGCCTTGGATTTGCCGCTGGATGGGTCCCGGGTGATGCCGCGGAGGGCGTATTTGGCTGATAGCTCGGGGCGGGCTAGGACGGTGTCGATGATGCTGCCGCCCTGGTTGCCGGTCGCGCCGAAGATGGTGAGGAGACGTTTGGCAGACATTGTGGTTCTGTTTCGTTTTGCGGTTGCAGTTGGTGTGATTGATGCGTACGGTGGGAGCTGCTGAGTTGGCTCAATGTCTGGGTGGGATGAGAAAGGCAATTGAGCGCCCTATCGCTTCGTACTTATACCTCTCAACATCGTCCATGCCAACCCGCAGAAGCACTCCCTCGCTACCCCGCGACACACCAACGCCGACGCATACCTAAGCAATTACCAAAGAAGCCGAACTCCAGCTGCACCAAGGGACCCTGAGTCCGGCATGGTGCCCTGCAAGGCTGGCTTAGTCACGCACGACAAAGCAACCCACCCCGCTCCGGACTTTCAGGCGAGGCGAAAGTGCGAAGTGATCCCCAGCCAATCGTCGGGTAGGGCTTGAGAGGCCACGATGGTTCAGATCTCGCCATGCTCACGCCTAGATACTTGGCTATTATCTCATCCATGTGAGTACTGTGTCGATAATCTCCGCTAATTAATGTGGTTCTTGATCCGTTTCATTAATCTGACTGCACAAGCTGTTGTGCAACTTCAGGCTTACAACATGCATTATAACGTTCTTTGGCAACCCAGCAGTGTCTACAAGCCCATCAACTTTGCCATGCGCTCTGCCACGTCCATTGCGAAGGCCTCGTCATTGATTGTCCGCTCGTCCATCACGACAGAACCCCCCGAAGCCTTCAATCCGCTCGCGATAGCCCCGAACAAAGCTTCGTCAGCTTTGGCATCGTGGAAAGGCGCACCGGGCGTCGCGATCATACTAACACCGCCGGCAGGAATCACGACCTGCACCTTCTCCGGCGCCTTCGCGAACTTTGTAATCTTCTCCACGATAAAATCCCCTATCGCCTTAGACTCCTCAGGCGAGGTGCGCATCAGCGTGACGACGGGGTTGTGCTCGAACAGCTGCCTCGAGCTATATTTCTCCGGCACCGTCGCCCTCGGCCCAAAGTTGACCATGTCCGTCGCGCCAACAGAGATGATGTTAGGCAGCCCGGCTTTGAGTGCTGCTTCCAGCCTCTTAGGCCCGGCGCTCATGTTGCCACCCATCAGCACGTCGCAGATCTCCGTCGTCGTGAGGTCGAGCACCGCGTCCAGCTCACCTTCTTCAACCAGCCGCTCCATCGCTTTGCCGCCGTGCCCGGTGCAGTGAAACACAAAGCACTCGATCGGGTACTTGGCTTCTAGGTACGTGCGGACTTTGTCGACGCAGGGTGTCGTCACGCCAAACATCGTCACGCCTAGCCTCTTGCGCTGTTGCTTGTCGCCAGTGCTCCGCGCCGCCAAAGAGCGCTCGTAGACCTGCGCCATGCCGGCGATTGCGCCCGCGGCGTTCGCGAGGATACGCTTGAGCAGGCTGTTCGTGCCCGCAATGTCGACGACGGAGTACATCATGGTGATGTCCGTCTCGCCGACGACAGGGCCAGTGTCGCCCGAGGCGCTCGTGGAAACCATCAGTTTGGGGAAGCCCACGGGGAAGACCTCCCTCATGACGGCCGAGGCCAGAGACGTTCCTCCCGTGCCGCCTGCGGAGACGACGGCGTGCAGTGCTTCAATTGAGCCTTTGAGGCCGTTTTGGTAGAGTTCTCGGACACAGGTGGTCGCGCACTGGATCATGTATTTGATGACTTCGCCGCGGGGTAGGGTGGCGACATCTTGTCTGTCGGAGGGCGCGTACTTCGATGTCAAGACATCTTGTGGGACCGTGATGTTTTCGTCTTTTACGACGGATCTTCCGACGTCGATGAGGGTGATCCGAGCGTTGTTGCTGCTTTCGAGTATCCGTGATCTCAAATAAAGGAGCTCTTGGAGCTTCGTATCGCATGTGCCGAGGATGACGATGTGTGGCATCTCGTCGTTGAGGAGCAGGGGTCGGAACACTCAACGGCTAACAAAGCGACGGTCGATCTTCAATCAGAAAAATAAATGTTCGACTTTAGACTGCTCGAACTTATATCGGTCACAGTTCGTACTTGGTGTGTTGTTCGCTCGAAATGTGGAGAACAATGTTGATCGACGACTTGACTCCACACATCCGCAGACACCCAGCTGGAGGGGCATTGCGTCAAGAATCGTGCCACAATTCTTCCTCCGGATAACCGGCATAGATCATCAAGCCAACCACCATCTCCCAACCTTGACATTTCTGGTAGTTCAAGCATTCACAAGCTCTCGACTCAAGTCCTTCAGAGCACCACAACTCGTGGCTTCATAGCAATTCGTCTCGGACTCAGCTCGGCCCGGCGACGACAATCACCATGGCTCCCCCAACAAACCGCAAGGAGATTCTCGCCGACTTCAAGAAGCAAATCCAGTCAGGCAGCGCGATCGTGGGCGCAGGAGCAGGTAGGTGCGATGAGAATTAATAGCAACTCGCAACGCTCTAACGACCCACGCAACCACAGGCATTGGCCTCACAGCCAAATCCGCAGAAGCGGGCGGCGTATCTCTCATCATCATCTACAACAGCGGTCGCTTCCGCATGGGCGGCCATGGCTCACTAGCTGGTCTCATGCCGTACTCGAACGCCAACAATGTCGTCGTCGAGATGGCGTCAGAAGTTCTTCCTGTTGTCAAGCACACTCCAGTCATCGCTGGTGTCTGCGCCTCCGACCCGGGCCGTGACATGGGCCGATTCTTGCGTGAGTTGAAAGGCTTGGGCTTCGCGGGCGTCCAGAATTTCCCTACGGTCGGCTTGATTGATGGCAACTTCAGGGCCAACCTGGAGGAGACCAACATGGGCTACGACAAGGAGGTCGAGATGGTGAAGCTTGCGAGCGAGCTGGATCTCCTGACGACGCCCTACGTCTTCAACACCAAGGAAGCGAAACAGATGGCAGAGGCCGGTGCAGATGTGATTGTCGCCCACATGGGGCTGACGACCTCAGGGACGATCGGCGCGCAGACGGGCAAGTCTCTTGAGCAGTGCGTCGATGATATCAAGGCCATCCAGGCTACAGTCCTAGAGATCAACCCTGATGTGATTGTTCTGTGCCACGGCGGGCCTATCGCGAAGCCTGAGGATGCGAAGTTCGTGTTGGAGAGGTGCAAGGGCCTGCATGGGTTCTATGGTGCTAGCAGCATGGAGAGGCTGCCGGTGGAAGATGCGGTCGCTGGTGTGGTGCGCGAGTTCAAGGGTATCGCTATCTCGCAGTGAATTGACAGTACTTCGGAACCGCGTCATGACCATGGCCGTGGACATGAGCTATGATCCCATGAGTGCTGTGAATGACAATGTCTCAGTGGGCGATCGGCGAGATAATTCAATGTGGCTGCCGAGCGACGTCGACCGATGTATAGAGAAGGCACATTGTGCGTAGCGCGCCTTCCTTCTATCATTGGGTTTGTGGGTTCAACTTTTCTGGACACCCGCAACCATCAACACCTCTGCCTCGCTCAATCAAACAACATTCGAACCTCCATCATACTCACACTCTTCTCCATCAAATCATCTCCTCATCATCCACCATGCTGTTGCACACAAAGCATCTGTTCATGCTCTTCCTGGTCTGCTTCGTCGCCTTTGTTCTCGGCGTCGACGGTGAGGATCATGACGACCTGGTAAATACGCCTGCCCCAAGTCTTCTTCAACAAAAGCTTACCATCGGACAGGACAAGGCTACAGTCGATGCCGCTGACCAAGTCAGCGACCATGTCGTTTCACTCTCCACCAGCTTCCTGACCCCGTCAGCTACTGAAACCTCCTTCCCCGGCGATTTCCCAGACAATCTTGCCGACGATGGCAACGATGTTGAAGGTTTTACTGTCACGCACGACGCAGAGGTGCCGACCTGGATCACCTGCGATTCCAAGGGAGCTCCGCTGGCCAAGGCTGGTGTCCAGATCGAGTGGATCGACCCTTTCTGCAAGGCCGTTGGAGACCACCAGTTCAGCAACTTTAGTGTGACGGACGCTCATAAGGACTCAGGTATTACCATCGTAAGTCTACTGTATCTTGTCTTCTCGTTAGCTCTGCCGCTGACTCACTGCTCAACAGAGGCTCAGGCTTGGAGTCAAGACCCCAAACTTCTTTTACACGCCCGGTGAGAAGATGTGCTCGGACATATTCATGCGCATCCTCCACAAGTGCACCAAGATGATGGTAATCTACGGTGGTCATTTCTATACGGAGGATATCTTCTATGATATCCTCGTGGAGGCGGTGGGCTAAGCAAGATGCGATGCCTCTCGGTGTGAGGCCACTGGGATAAGAGGCCCAAGCCTTTCTTCATGTTTGTTAGCTCGGACTGTGGATGCGAATGACTTCGCGATCCTGAAGTAGTACAGTGCAATCGACCCGCTCTTGCACATAAGCAATGGAATGCCTTCTTTCCACTAAGCACGTTCCTCCTCCCAATCTTAACAATGTAACCAGTGCACTGCGGACTTGTTTAAGTCTTGCAAAACAGGGGAACGTGAGTTCACTTCCATATTATGCTGAAATAGAATGCGCACGCAATGAGAGAGGGCAATACACGAACATATTATCACTGCTCATGAGAGGAAAATGTTGGTCAACAGCAGAAACATCGATCGCTGGTAGGGTTGTCAGGGTTAGGGTTGGGGGTAAACGGTTGGCATTCACCAACAGCCGAATTTCGAGGCTTCCATGATCTTGAGATGCACAGATGACCGCTTAGGTTGGCCAGTCATGGATCTTCTTGTCGATCATTCTGTTGAGGTCCTTTAATCATGGGCCACTCCCACGATCTCGCAGCACTAGTCACGTGATCCGAAGCACATGATCTCAACACGCTCACACTGTATCCTGGCATACTGTCCTAGAGCACGCAGTAACGTTAGCACTTACGTGCAAACTATCTTGAGCACGCGAAAGCTTTCGGCCCTTCTAGCAATGTGGTGACCATGGGCGAAGCATGTGCAAGAAGACCAGGCATGATCCTGCGGACTCGAGTCGCCGAACAGCGCCTCCGGCAAACAATCGCATTGTCCGTGTCGTCATGGCAAACTCACAGTCGACGCCAACGCCTAGCGCTGCGGTCAGCTGACGACGAGACGAATCTCGATGCCCTTCAGGCGCCTTGATTGGCGACGGCGGGCGCGGACGAGCGTTGTTGAGAAGCGTCGCGAGGATGTTGGCCTCTCGGCGGCCGAAGCAGGTTTCTGTACATTAATAGGACTGGCGTGCCTGCATGCAGCATGCAGCATTACTGGCAGCCTCAGCAGCCAAGGTACCGAAGCGCAGCCAGCGCAGCCTGCACGCCTGCCGACGCGTGGGTGGGAGGGATGCGCGGGAGGCTCAGGGAGGCGTCGTGGCGTGAAGCGTGGTTGGTGAAACACGCCCGTGCTGGACGCCACCACCGTCCCCTGGGCGTCTCGACGTCGACAGTTCGCCCGGAGATGAGACAGGCCGGCGTGTGCATTCTTCCCAACCGCTGCGCATAGGGGCGCCGTGCAAATAATGCACTCGGCGGCGCAGGGAGTCGTGCGCGCAACGCACATGGACGCGGAGGGCGCCCAAGGGGAGCCGTTGCGTTCACGCGACAGAGCCGTCCACAGCAGCAGCATCATCACTGCTGATCGCGCGGTCGAGGAGCATCTGGCCGTGCTGGCTCAGGAACGCGTAGGCTAAGCTCTGCGCCGTCCGCCTTAGGCTAAACGTCCATCGACCACCCTGCCGCCCTGCGACGACGATCTGCCACCCGTCCCAGCCCTGGCGCATCCACGGCAGCACTGCTCTGCCACACCCCGAGGGGTGCGATCTACCCACTCCCGTCCATCCGATGGTTCGCTGTTGCCGCGGCTGCCAGGCCCCCCCCAGCAATAGGAGCCAGCGATTGGGATGTCCCAGCTTGCCGAAGGTAAATCGAGGTGATCCTCCTCTAGTCGCAGCCTTGTTGTCTTTCCTGTCTCTAGACTCTTCACCCATAGTTTGCCCATCCCACCGCGCCGCGTCCTTGCGTCCTGCATTCCTACTCAATCAGCCTTCCGGCAGTATCTGCAGCTCATCACACGCATCATTATCCTCAGGTCCGCTCGATCGTCATCTTGATCGATCACGGGTCCTACAGCCCAAGCATTGGCGTGGCGCAAGTCCGCTCGCAGGATACGCCCCAGCATTCCTCACGCAAGCATTCCAGCAGCATCCTAAGCGACTGATCTCGGGAGCTACGTTGTTGTCATCGACGACCAGGAGGTCTCTAACACAAACCTATCTTCCTTGACATATCGATATATCAGCATATTAGTTCGATTTGCTTTCGATCGCTGTCAATAATGCATTTTAACACCGCAGTCCTTGCGCTTTGCGCCGCCACAGTAGCCCAAGCTGCACCGTGAGTACAATCGAACCTCATCTCCCAACAACCTGTGTACTGACGCAATCACAGGAGACTCATCACCAAGCGAGACAGCCCGACCGGTGGAATCTCATGGGGAAACGACAAGGTCCGCGGCGTCAACTTGGGCGGCTGGCTTGTACTCGAGCCCTGGATCACTCCATCGATCTTCCAGAAATTTGATGGCTCTCGCGGCATCGTCGACGAATACACCCTCACCCAGAACCTTGGTGCCGATGCAGCCCGCGACCAAGTGCTGAAGCCGCACTGGGACAGCTGGGTGCAACTTTCCGATTTTCAGAAGATCGCCGACAGCGGCTTCAACGTCGTCAGAATCCCCGTGGGATACTGGGCGTTCGACAACTCCGGTTCACCATATGCTCAGGGTGCCGCGGAATACCTCGACAAGGCCATCGAATGGGCAAGGCAGGTCGGTGTCAAGGTCGTCCTCGATCTCCACGGTGCTCCCGGCTCGCAGAACGGCTTCGACAACTCGGGTCAACGCATCTCCAAACCCAGCTGGCAACAAGGCGATACCGTCTCCAAGACGCTCTCTGCTCTCAAGCAAATGCAGTCCAAGTATGGCGATTCCTCTTACGACGATGTCGTTGCTGCCATTGAAGCCCTCAACGAGCCTCTCAACCCAAGCCTGAACGCCGACGTCACCCGTCAATTCCACCGCGACGCCTACGGTAACCAGCGTGAATCCTCGCAATCGCGCGTCTTCATGATGCACGACGGCTTCCTGAACCCGAATACCTACAACGGCTTCCTGACTCCCTCGGACGCGAACGCACAGTGGGTCGTCGTCGACCACCACGAGTACTCCTGCTTCCGCGATGACCTCGTGGCCATGCAGCCCTGGCAGCACCGCCAGCACGTCTGCGTAAGTCTCGCCACTGCCCTTCCCATCATGTTCTAATGTCACTAACGACCCCACCCGCAGAACAACGCCTACGTCTACTCCGGCGCGGACAAGTGGTCCATCGTCGGCGAATGGAGCGGCGCCATGACCGACTGCGCCGCGGCGCTCAACGGCTACGGCATCGGCGCCCGCTACGACGGCACCTACCCGGGCTCGACCTACCACGGCAGCTGCGAGAACGTCAACTTCATCGAGACGTGGAGCCAGACGTTCAAGGACGACGTGCGCGGCTTCATCGAGGCCCAGCTCGAGGCCTTCGAGCGCAACACCAATGGCTGGTATGTTTCTCTTGCCCTTATCTTCTACCCGTCAATCGAACGTACGCTGACATGATACCTTCAGGATCTTCTGGAACTTCAAGACCGAGGGCTCGCCCGAGTGGGACGCTTTCAGGCTGATCGACAACGGCATCTTCCCGCAGCCGCTGACGGACAGGAAGTTCGGGCAGATTTGCACGAACTAGAAACTGACGAGAAAGTGATCCACGGGGGCAGGCAAAGGCCCCAGTGCGAGGAGAAGAATTTGGATCTCGGAAGGAGGTGGGCTTGCACATAATGTTTTGGTTTTTTTTTTTGATGAATCCCAGCGATACCCCCGCGCTTCCGTTTCCCCATGAATATCGGAAGAGGTTGAAGATACTCTTTTTCGTACCTTTCGCAGCTAGAGTAATACAATAATGTTGTGTTGGATCGTTGCGAGCTTGTGTCGTTGTCATTGTCTGCACGATTCGAGCGATTTTCGGGGTCGAGACATGTTTAGGTCATGCTGCTACTCGACATATGTTAGCCTTACGCCTTCGAGGCTGTCAAGTTTGCTTGATCTCAGGCGGCACATGGAGCACGGATCAGACAGGGGCGGGTGACAACGTCTGCTCTATGAATGGATGTGAATGTTCTAGAGGTCTAGACAAGAGGGCAGCACACTAGTGTCGATCGAAATATCTGAAGGACAGGCCTGTCAGACTTGGGCGGCAAAGTTCAGCATGCTGCTGTCGGGCACAGGTGGAAGATCGAGTGATGGGGCCGGACTGTCAAGCTGGGTATCAATGTTTTCGCCGCTTTCATTTGCTTAAGATGTTATACAAGTTTTCCTGAGAAGCTCAAAATGCGAACTCCATGATGAGAACACTAAAATGCGAATCATTCTGAAAAGAGCCTTAAGTCAAGCTCCCACTGACAAACCCTTTCCGCACCGCGCGAACGCCGCCGCCACGAAAAAACCTCATCCCTGACCATACTTCCTGCATTCAACTCCCGCTTTACCTAATCGTCACACCCGACCTGTCCGTGAAGAGTCTCGTCGCCACGTTCATGGCGGCAAGCTCCTGGAAGAGCAGCTTAGCCGCGTAGGGGATGACGACCTGCGCGATCTTGGTCTTGTTCTTGCAGGGCCTGCACTCGAACTGGCCCTTGCTCAGGTTGGCAATAGGGGTCATGAGGCCGCAGATCTCGCAGACGTGCACGCGGAAGGCGTCCGAGACGTCGAGCAGGCGCTCCTTCAAGAAGGCTGAGGCGCCGTGAGAGATCATGCAGTCGCGCTCCATCTCTCCGAAACGGAGACCACCGTCGCGCGCACGACCTTCAACGGGCTGGCGGGTGAGGATTTGCAGAGGGCCACGAGCACGCGCATGGATCTTGTCGTCGACCATGTGGCGGAGACGCTGGTAGTAGGTCGGTCCGAGGAAGATCTGGGCGGCGAGCTTCTTGCCGGTGTGGCCGTTGTACATGACCTCGAAACCACGCTGCTGAAATCCGTAGTCTTTGAGGATGTTGGAGATGGTTGTGAGGGTGACGTCTGTGAAAGGCGTGGCGTCGCCTTCTTGGCCACGAAGTGCGCCGACCTTCGACAGCAGACACTCGATCAAGTGAGCAATTGTCATACGGGAAGGAATGGCGTGAGGGTTGATGATGATGTCAGGGATGATACCGTCAGAAGTGAAAGGCATGTCTTCTTGGCGGTAAGTGATACCGATCGTACCCTTTTGACCGTGACGGGAAGCGAACTTGTCGCCAATCTGGGGGACCTTGGTAGTACGTGTACGGACCTTAACGAACTTGAGGCCGTCACTGTTCGTAGTCAGAAGGACTTGGTCGATGATACCGTTCTCAGTACTCCTCAAGGGCGTGGAAACATCGCGCTTGACGTGCAGCTTCGTTCTTTGTCCAAGCTCTTCAGCATCCGGTGCGATAGGTGCGACCTTGCCAATGATGATGTCGTCACCAGAAACGCGCGAACCAGGGGTAATAATACCGTCAGAGTCGAGCTTGTCGTACGTGCCTTGTTTCATCCGGAGCGTGTCGCTTCGGTTGGGCTTCTCGAAGGATTCCATCACAGACATGCCGATTTTCTTTTCTTGATCAAGGTAGGCGCGGAAGAACAGTGAGCGGAAGAGACCACGGTCGATCGAGGACTGATTCATAATAACGGAGTCTTCTTGGTTGTATCCAGAATAGCAGGCAATGGCAACGATAGCATTCTGACCAGCTGGAAGTTCTCTGAATTTCAGAAACTCCATGGAACGCGTCGTGGCCAACGGCTTTTGAGGATAGTAGAGCACGTTCGCCATCGTGTCCATCCGAACGTTGTAGTTTGTCATTGTGATACCCATAGCCTGTTTACCCATGGCGGATTGGTAGGTATTACGGGGAGACTGGTTGTGATCCGGGAAAGGAATGATGGACGCGCAAATGCCCAAGATCATCGAGGGATGAATCTCGCAATGTGTCCACCTATGAATCGATGTGTTTGGCTTGGGCTTGATACGCCTGTGTGGGTCCAGCACTGGTTCCTCGTATTGTTGGCCGTCTCGAGCCATCCGGTGCTCTTCAAGATCATCGGGCGACATAATAATCATGGCCGTTTCCTCTTCCTCGGCGTCCAGGTATTCAACGACTCCGTTCTTGATCAGACCCTTCCAGCCAAACAGGTCGTTGTCGCGTTCCTCCTCGCTCATTAGGTTGTATTTCGGATCACCCAGCTTCTCTTGATCGTCTCTGAGGTGCTGTACGTGCTCTTGTTTGAGCATGAGCGTGCCACGGTTGGGGCTACGAGGATCGTTGTCCACAACGAACAACGGCCTCATGACACGTCCGGCGTCGGTGAAGATCTTGATCTCGCGATCGCGCACATCTCTTATAATCGTGCATTCGAAGCTGATGAGACCTTTGCGACGAATGTCGAGGAGCACATCCATCAGTTGCGAAGCGTTCTTGTGCACACCGACCCATGTACCGTTGACAAAGACCTTCGTGGCATTCGGGTTCATGACAGGATCGTATTCCTCTAGCAACTCCATGTCGCGCTGGCGCATGAAGTCAGTAAGAGGGCCGCCTGGTGTGCCGACGGAGACGAAGCACATCAAACTCAGGTTTTTGACGAGACCACAAGCTTGACCTTCGGGTGTCTCGGCGGGGCAGACCAAGCCCCAGTGGGTGTTGTGCAGTTGACGGGGTTTCGCAATCTTGCCGTCTCGACCAATGGGGGTGTTCGTTCGCCGCAAATGGGATAATGTCGAGGCGTACGTGTATCTGTTGAGCACCTGACTGACGCCAGCCTTTGCCGATGCGGCCTTCTTCTGATCGCCCCAGTTGCCAGTCGCCAAACAGTATCTGAGACCCTGAGTGATGACAGAGCCTTTGATCGCGTTATGGACGTTGAAAGACTCGCCGCCAGGCTTGTTTGATTCAATAGTCTTGTGCATGTATTGACGCAGCTCTCGAACGAGCTGTTGCCACTTCATGCGGAAGACTGATGCCATGAGCGGACCAGCCAGGTCAAGACGCTTCTTGCCGAAGTGATCACGATCATCTTCTTCCACGCGGCCGAGAGCGCACTGCAGCAAGCGGTTCACCATGTAGCCCAGGTAGAAAGCCTTGCGCGTCTCGGAACCTTCTGCCTGGCTGATGTGCGGAAGAAACTCCTTCTGCATAATGTCACGCGCGTATCTTATACGGTGTGCCTTGGTGCCAGCTTGGTTTCCTCTCCTACCGATGAAATCGAGCGCAACCTCGCGATCCTGAATCACGAACGCTTCTTCCAAACAGGGCTTCAGCATCTCGAGCATCTGTGTATCGCTCTTTCTGCATATGTGGTTGAGGATGTCTTCGTCGGAAACGATTCCAAGAGCGCGGAAGACAATCGCAATCGGGACGTCCTGCTTAATGTATGGTAGACTGCACTTGATAGTGCTGCCAAAAGCTCCGTTCTTGCTGGCCTCACTTCCGGTGACAAGCTTGACTTGCATCGAAGAAATGAGCCTCGAGCCTTTTTCGACGGCGCTTCGAATCTCGGCCACGACAGGGGTATTGCCAGTCTTCTTCTTGAAGACCTGTACGATGTTGGCCGCGCTACGCTCCTGTGCAATCAAGACCTTCTCGCTACCGTTGATGATGAAGTATCCACCCTGATCGAAAGGACACTCTTGAAACGCATAAAGCTCCCTCTCCGACCTGTTACGAAGCGTGCAGATTTTGGACTTCAGCATGACAGGCAGCTTTCCAAGGTAGACTCGGGCATTGTCTTCGGTCGTGTCATTGGGATCCGGCCCCCATTCGAGCTCGGTCTCGCCTCCTTCCTCCCAGTCTTCTGGTGGAATCCACTGCTGCTCTTCCTCACTCCAGGTTGCGCCAACCGGCTTCTCCCTCGCGACTTGGAGTTTCTTCTTCAGCTCCGCATATATGGGCGAGGAGTATGTCAGGTTTCGGAGCCTGCACTCGTGAGGGAAGATAGGTCGTGTGCTACCGTCGGCTTCTGTTACGCAGGCTTGCGAGATTGTCACGCTCCCGAACTCGAGTTGGAATCGTCTCTTTACAATCGGCGCCCCTGTCCCATCATCTTCACCCATCGGCACATTTTGGTCGACCATGACAGTACCGGCCTCGCTGATGATCTCCTGGAGCGTGGTACTGGCAAACTCGTCGAAGGAGTCCAACTGCTGCGAAACCAGGCCTTTGTCACGGAAGAACGCCTCGATGACCTGCCAGCAGTCCTCAGAAGTGATGACGTTGTCATCATATTCGTCCATCTCCATGCCCTCCTCAATGATGTCGCCGTTCGTGTAGGCAGCCATGCTGGGCGACTATGTTGCGCTTGCGGGCGCGGATCCAGAGATGGTTACCGACGACTGCGCACCACGCGCTTCTGCGGGCGTGATTTCGCGTAGCGGTGAGGCGAGCGGTCACTCTTATGATGATGGTCGGGTGCGCGAGCTGATGGCGCGAAAAGGCGCGATCGAGGCCAGGGAAAGGGAGCGGTCGGGAGAAGGTGGCGTGTCGCGCGAAGTTGTGGCCACAGTAATGAGTACCAGATCGAGTCTCACCACCGAAGACCCGTGGAAGCGAGTGGCGGAGGGATGTAGAAGGGCGATGAGCCGTTGGGGGATGGTGTTGCGGTGTTGTTTCGCTTGGTCGAGGTCTTGCCGCTGCTTAGAGATGTTGCCGCGAATGTTCGGCGGCCGCGGGAGTTTCCGCTCCGTCCCGCTACCTTCACGCGAGTAAGCCCTACCAGGACACTCCTCACCTGTCAGGGAGGATTCAAGGTTGGTTACAGGAGTGAAATGTTCACACATCAATTTTGAACCCATTTGAAGGAGGAGCGATGACATTTCACAGAACAATCTCAGATTATTTCAAGTGGCATTTCTTCATGAGTATCAATACAAACAAGTCCTGTTGTGCCATGTTTTAGCAAGAGGTACGCCAAACCCATAGTCGCGTGCCACCCTCGTAAAATGCTAGTCGCAGGTCCATCAACATATGTGGATGACTGCATGCAACGTGCCGCCTTGGGATCATCCACACATGCCTTGGCTTGATGATGTCCCGTCTGCGCCCCCCAACAATACGATACCTTATCCCAAAGTAGTATCGAGGAACACCAAAGCCCTGTAAGCTTGTGAGGATCTAAGACATCTCCATGCCTTCTTCGCTTTCAGCCTCGACTTCGTCGGCTTCGCCATCTGCAGTGCCTGCCAGACTGTCCAGACGTCCCCTCTTCCTTCCTGGGCCCCAGAATGTCCCACTTCCCAGCCTCGCCCCGCCGAGACCGCCCACTGCTTCAAGCTCTTCTCCTCCCACGACACGGCCTTCTGCGTCGACGCCCTCGCAAAGCTCAAGCATAGTAGACCGCTTCAGTCGACGGAAGCTATCCGTTCTCACGACACGGCCCCAGTGAGTCATGCAAAAGCTTGCGGCGCGGCGTTTCAGCCAATCCTCCTGAGCTGTGCTCGCGCGATCGAAGATGAGCGCGGCGTGAAGTACATCCAGGTCCCGAACAAGGCGATTCACACACAAATGACGCAGACGAAGCATGTCATAGATGTTGCTCATCACTAACATGTCTGCCACATCCTCCAGTGTCGGCCCAGCTGCCAAAGTACCATTTTCGCCGCTAGCGGATGGTTGGGAGGAGATGGAATCGGTATACAAGTAGTAGAGGAACGCTTTGACGGCAGGGTATGGCTCCGGGATGTGCATGCGGCTCGTGTGAAATTCGGACATTTGAGCGTTGTAGAGACGGGAGAAGTGTGGCCAACGAGCGGAGAGGATGAACCTATGAACATGGATAGGTTCACTCTGATTCGTTGAAGCAGCATCTTTGGCGTATGAATTCGCTGGTGAATTCGAAATTCCGTCCTCGGATCCGTTGTCACCGTCGTAGTCCTCGTCCGACAAGGCGGTGATGGTGAAGTCGGTTCCTGATCCTGAATCAGGATGCTGGTTGAAAGTACGAGCGAGATCAGCGCCGATGGCGGAAAGATGAGAAGTCGCACAAGTGTCGGATGAAGGTATTCTTTGTTCGGCGTGTGCTTCGTAATTCATTTTATTGCCCAGCAGTCCGAATTTGCGGAGATCGATAGGCAGCACGTCGCTCAAGTAGTCTTCCGACTCCCCAATGCCTCCGCCGCGAAGCTCCCGAGGGCATCCAAGCAACCAGGCGTGCGTTCCATCGGCGTTGAGACAGCAGTAGTGCCATCTGTAGGAGGGCGCAAAAAGGTCTTTGCCGTCTGCCAGCTTTTGCCATCTAAGAGTATCCAGGTCAAGCACAGAGAGTGATGTCTCCAGAGGCATGTTCGTAGCGGGAGTAACAAAATCAAGCATGCAGCCTGAAGTGAAGACGTGAAAATGTGTCCCGACGCTTTGCATGGGCAGATTGGGCGAAGAGATGAATTTGACGGAGCTAATGGCTCCAGGAGCCACCGGCGGGGTGCGCTGAATCTGGGTAGCCGAGTTGGATTGGACAGAGCTACTGTTGGCTGTGTATCCAGAGGCACCATATCCTTGGCTACCGCTGCTGAAGCCCGTGTTCGAGAAGCCCGGGCTGAGCGCTCTGCCGTCCGTAGAGCCCGCAAGACCGTACATTGGGCCTCCTTCAAATGCCGGCGAGCCTCTAAAGTCCAGCCACCAGATCTCGCTTGTACGCTCCATCTCTTCGCCCATACCCCCGCTCACCCAAATCTTCCCTCCCCAGATCCATGTCGCGTGATCGTATCGCGGGACAAATTTCCATGTACGACTCCACGTCCACGTCTTGAGATCGAGAAAGCAAATGTCATCCAGTACACCGTTATCGCTGCCACTCATACCACCGCAGACGAAGAGCTTGTCGTCGTGAATAACTGCAGAGTGACGCGCTCGGCCTCTAGGTGCAGGTCCGTGAGTTTCCGGTTGCGTCCAGTGCGCCGTCTCGATATCAAAGATCACTATGTCGGAAAGGTGTATTCGGTGTTCATTCTCTCCTCCATAAACGAGCAATTTGTTGCCTTGCCAAAGACAAGCCGTGTGACCCATGCGCACGCCCGGGATGTCGCCATAATTGTCCACTAAGCTCCACTGGCGCGCATTGAGGTTCAGCTTGAGAACATGGTTGTAGACCTCGTCGGTGTACTGGTCAAAGCCGCCGAACGCATATATACAGTCGTTGCCGACGTAGGTGACCGAGGCGTTGACCAGACAAGCAGGGCGCTGGCCGACGGTGGTGATGATCTTCGGCATGTAGGGTTCCGTGCCATGTCGGCGACTGCCCTTGACCGGCGACCCAGACATGACGAAGGTGTTGTTCGACATGGTGGAAGTCCTCGCCGATCCACCAGCAGCGCGAGTCGAGGTAGACGAGGAGAGGAGGGCGGAGGGACCGGCGAGGGCGGGGTGTGGAGGGGAGGTGGGATGGGGCGTTCGCGCGAGTGCGGCCATCAAAGGCTGGCGGCGGTTGTTCCCTTGAACGGTTTTTACTAGTCGCGAAATGACCTCCACCATCCAGGCACCCAGGCACGCGAGGCTTCTGTTCAGGCTTTGGAGGCAGCCCGGCGTTTCACTGGCTGACGCGGGCGCTCCCGGTCGGCAACGGCAATGACGCAGCCCGTCCGAGCTGCACTCGCCTGCGTTGCCCGGCACGACTAGCGCCTCGCTCATTGTTTACTTAACCTTTCCAAAGGCTCTCCATCTCTGGGACCTCACCACCCTCACATACAATTCAAACGCACTCTACAAAGCATCACACACGCGCACAAGCCTACGGGCTTCTCCTCATACCTCTACCTTCAGTACTGCAAATATCTGCGAAACCATACTAACCGGATCCCTTCACTGGGCCATCTACAGCAACCACCTTTTCGCCAACAGCACACCGTACATATCGCATTAACACCGCGGATATGGCCAGCACATCAGTACTCACTCCCATGAAGCGCCGCGATGGCGTCTTCTCCACCCGCCTTGCCGGTGGCCGCATGCCTCTCACTCCCTCGCCCAAGACCCCCAAGACTACTGTCGTCCAGGAGGGCCCCTCGGAGAGCATCCACCACAGCAATGCGAACCTTATGTCTCGCTTCACCCGCTCCATCTCCAAGACCAACGTCCGTGACTCGCCCAAGTCCAACATTGCCAGCCGTCCTTCGCCTCGTCGCACCGAGACTGGCGTGAGCGACTTCTCTCTTACTGGCACTGGCCCCCGTCCGAGCTCGTCCGCCAAGAACACCCCTTCGCGCGCTCGCCGCACCGGCTCTGTCCACCGCACACCCAAGAGGAGCCAGGGCAAGGTCAACTACACTGCCGCCGACCGCTTCGTCCCCAACCGCACCTCCAGCGAGGCCATCTCTTCTTCCGGAGCTGCCGTCAAGCTCGACCGCCACAGCAACGAGCAGACCCCCAGGCGTTCTAGGTCCAGCGCAAACGAGGGCTCCGCCTCTCTTGCTGCTGGCGCTGCCTCCGCCTTTGACCTTGGCCGCCCTCGTCTTTCCACTTCTGACACCTCCGCTTCCCTTTCGCTTGAGGGCCTCAGCCTCAACGACCGCGAGGACGAAGACGAGGACGAAGCGCCCAAGAACAAGGCCAGCCCCAACACTGTTGCCTACCAGAAGTCTGTTGCCGAGGCTTGCGGTGTCTCCATGAAGCAGCGCATCCTGGAGTTCAAGCCCGCTGCTCCCGAGTCCTCTCGTCCCATCGATCTCCGTTCTCAGTACAACCGCCCCCTCAAGCCCGCCGCGGCCTCCGCTTCCCAGTTCCGTCGTCGTGTCCTGACCGCTCCCGAGCGTGTTCTTGACGCCCCCGGCCTTGTCGATGACTACTACCTCAACCTTCTTGACTGGTCGTCCGGCAACCAGGTCGCTATCGGCCTTGAGCGCAACGTCTACGTCTGGTCTGCTGAATCTGGATCCGTCTCCTCGCTCCTCGAGTGCCCCGAGGACACCTACATCTCCTCCGTCAAGTGGTCTGGCGACGGCGCTTACGTCGCCGCTGGCCTCGGCACTGGTGAGGTGCAGATCTGGGACGTCGAGGACGGCACCAAGCTCCGCTCCATGTACGGCCACGACACTCGCGTCAGCGCCATGGGCTGGAACAAGCACATTCTCTCCACTGGCGCCCGTTCCGGTCTGGTCTACAACCACGATGTCCGCATCGCCCAGCACAAGGTCGCCGAGCTCGTCTCCCACACCTCTGAGGTCTGCGGTCTCGAGTGGCGCGCCGACGGTGCCCAGCTCGCTACTGGTGGCAACGACAACCTTGTCTCCATCTGGGACGCACGCTCTCTGAACGCCCCGAAGTTCCAGAAGACCAACCACAAGGCCGCCATCAAGGCTCTGTCCTGGTGCCCCTGGCAGTCCAACCTGCTCGCCACCGGTGGTGGCAGCCACGACCGCATGATCCACTTCTGGAACACCACCTCCGGCGCTCGCGTCAACAGCATCGACACCGGCAGCCAGGTCACCTCCCTCAGATGGAGCACCGCCTACAAGGAGATCGTCTCTTCCTCCGGCTTCCCCGACAACAGCCTTAGCATCTGGAGCTACCCGACTCTTGTCAAGAACGTCGAGATCCCCGCCCACGAGTCTCGCGTCCTGCACTCTGCCCTCAGCCCCGACGGCCAGATGCTCGCCACCGCCGCTGCGGACGAGTCCCTCAAGTTCTGGAAGGTCTTTGAGAAGAAGGCCGGCTCCGGCTCTCTTGCCGCTGGTGGCAGCACCACGGCCAAGGCCAGCCTGACCAAGGCCACCACCATCAGGTAGAGCCAGCACTTCAAAGCGCTCGTCTAACGACTCTCGTACTTCAATCGGATCCTGGAAATCGGCAGGCGGCTACACGGTGTTTCAAATACAGCACGTACTTTAATGGGTTCGGATGGAGTTTGTTGTCTTTCAATAGGAAATCAAGTTTACATACACTCGCTTCGCTTTGAACGTTTCAAGATACAAGAAGAAAATGCAAGAAAATGAGGGAGCCAGATTGGTTCTCTCGCTAATAGGGATTCAACTTCGAGAATGTCGATGTGACAGTCCTTTGTGTATTGTCCTGTCCAATGCCGCAGTCGCCCGCAGTCGCAATGTCATGCCGTTACGCCATGGGGACGCCCACAGTGACGGGTTTGTCGGCGATAACGCGGCCTGCTGTCTCTTGTACCTCGTTGACAGTCAATTCGTCGACACCATTGTTTTGTCGCTTCTGTACTAGTGTGACTTCATCGGCGGTGTCGAGGCCCAACTGCCCTAGACCCTCCTTGCTTTGACGTGCTTTGAGAATCCCCTGTTCATAGCAAGTCGGTCAATTATGATGTCTAGGTCGAGACCAGCATTGGCTTACAATAACGTCGCCATTCGGTCTTCTCAGGGAGGCGCCGAGATTGATTGGAATCTTCTCTAGCTGAGGGTCCGCTGTGCGATTCTCGACCTTCTGGCCGTGGCACTGTTAGCATCAACGCTACCTCTCCGTCTTCGGAATAGCTCACCTGAGACTCCTGCAAAGGCAGTGCAGCAGCCGCTGCCGCATAGGCGATGGCAAACAACACGATTCTCATGTCTGTGTACAGAGAAAGTCGACAGGCTGACAGAACGTTATGCAGGTCTCAAGAAAGGGGTACAAAGAACTGTTTATATCACGCATTGCACTTCCAAGCAATGCCATGGCGTCAACGGCAAGAACGCGCGCCCGCAATTATGAGTTGTCGCGACTTTAAGGTGACAGACGCGTTTCCGCGCGCGGGGACCGTTGTGATACGATGTAATAATCGAGGAGTTATAGGGCTCGCGTTTGATGAAGAGTTTAAAGTGGAATCGGCTCGCCCAGATCCGAATTGTGCATGTGTGCAAACTGTTACTGAATCGGATCTGCTCGACTTTTTCCTTTCGTTTTGTTTTCTTTTCCAGAATAGCAACCATTTCAATCCGCCTCGTTCAAGCAGACTGGTGGCAGGTAAGCATCGCGCGTACACGTGCAGCAGTATATCTTGTAATCCGAAGTATGCGATATTATAAGGCCATTTAGGCTCGCAGCAGGGCACGCGAGAATAATTCGATGCCAGAGTATTTGGTTAACGGCAGGGTGGTACAGGGCTCGCTTTGAGTCGTTGGCCCTATGCAGGTCAAACTTGCTGCAAGATTCCTCAGGGACCCGGTGCCAGGGCATGGTGCAAGCCACGAAGCACAGTCAATATCAGCCTGCTGTATTCCTGTGGTTCGCTTCCCACGAGGCGCATCAGGTGTGCATACCCGCCGCATGACGCACGACAGGTGTTTGCGGCACGAGACATGGGTGGCCGGAAGCTTGCCTTGACTTCACCTGGCCGACCCGCCGAGGGCATGCGGGGTACAACTCCACAACCACGAAGACGACATCAACCCTTCCACGATCACGCAATGGAGCCAGTACTGTTCACAGCGGTGCTCATCCTGTTTGTCACCAAATTCGCTGCTTTGACAGCCGTGACGGTCTACTTCATCTCCAGTTGAGTCGGCATCCTCCGGGCCAAACGAACGAAGTATATACAATCTGCTGTCTGGGCTTGCGACGTCACCGATCTGTCAATAGAGTGGCCACGACATGTCGTTCCAGGAGATTCCCATCCTTGACCTGGCTCTGGCAAGAGATGCGTCGACGAAACCTGCGTTCCTGAAACAACTCCGTGATGCCCTGCTCAATGTCGGATTTCTCTACATCAAGAATACTGGTGTCGAACAAGCTCTTTTCGATAAGGCTTGCGAAGAAGGCATCCGATTCTTCGACCTACCAGAAGATGAGAAACTGCGAATTGAGATGAAGAATGCAAAAAGCTTCCTGGGCTATTCAAAGGTACGCAGTCGATCTGGTGATCCATGACGCCCGCATATGTGACAGGTCGAAATGTTGACAGATCTTACAGCTGGGCAACGAGATAACTGCCTTCAAGGCAGACTGGCGAGAACAACTCGATCTCAGCACACCACATCCGCTCCCAGGACCAGATGCGCCGACATACCACAACCTGCTGAGCCCAAACCAATGGCCTAGCGCCGAGCTTATGCCTGCTTTCCGACCCGTCTACGAAGACTATATCCGTCAGATGTCCGACGTCAGTATGATATTCACGAGCCTTATCGCCGAGAGCTTGGGACTGCAACCCGACGCTTTCGACAAGTTCTTTGACGAAGATCAGCAACACAAGCTGAAGATCGTCAAATACCCCGACAACGGCACGGGTGTCGGCCAGGGAGTCGGACCGCATAAGGACAGCATGCTCACCAGCTACCTGCTCCAAGCCAGCGAAGTCAAGGGCCTCCAGGCTCAGAACACCAAGGGAGAATGGATCGACTGCCCACCCATCCGTGGCACCCTGGTCGTCGCCATCGGTCAAGGCCTCGAAGCGCTCACCGATGGCGTCTGCGCCAGCACCACTCACCGCGTCCTCTCGCCAGAGGCCGGTCAGGGCCCGCGCTTCAGCATTCCCTTCTTCCAAGGCGTGAGCTATGACGCCAAGTTCGAGTCGATGGACGTGCCGGATTACGTCCGCGGGCTGCGCAGGGAGATTCTGGATCGCGAGGGCGGTCGCCGAGATGACGTTGAGTTCACCTTCGTCAAGGGCAGGTGGAATCACCTTGGGGAAGCCACCTTCGCGAATCGGTGCAAGAGCCACCCGGACGTGTCAGAGCGGTGGTACCCAGACATGCTGGCGAAGATCAGGCAGCAGCAAGCGCGAGAGGCGCAAGAGGCGCAGGCAGCGCATGCGGCGCAGAAGGCGGCACCAGGTCTGGAAGCGGTGAGATTGGCACAGCAGGCTAGCAGTCCAGTCGGCGCGTGAGCCGCGCCAGAACTGGGGCGGTAGAATTTTCCATGCGATCGAACTGTTGTTGAAGAATCCTTCCCGCGCGCAATTTGGCCGACGCAGCGGAATTTTCTGCTCATCTCTGTGCTAATGGCGTCCATCGTTGTGTGTGACCCCAACAACAATCGCAGTCGCGGTAAGCGATCTCAGCGGACTCCACAGGTGCACCAGGGCGCCGAGGGCGATGGAGTGGAGCCCGGCACTTAAAACATCAGCTGCCACGCCGCGCGGGAGCTAGCATCCACTCCAGCCTCTTCAGCGCCCGCGAGAGCGAGGGTCACCTCCCATCACCCGTCCGCCCTCCTTTATGACGATATTTTCCCGTCGTGTAGCTTTGACGTGCACCCTAACAGACTTCAACAGGTGCATTTTAGCGCCTCTGCCTCGTGCCGTGTCCATGTCGGCGATCCGGCAGGGGCAGAACTTCTAGGCGTTTCAGTTGTTTCCAAGAGAGCCCGGGCTGAGCGTGCCGTCAGGACTCAGGAGTCGAGGGCCGGACGTGAGATCATTCCAAATCGAGTCGTCTCAATGCATGTACGGTATTAATAGCTATTATTACATCGCTTAGAACGCAGACCAAACAACAAGGTATCAAAGGTGCATCCCGCGGGACCCAGCCCTGCCGCCTTCCCTCTCCTGTGCCGCGTTTTGCGATTGCTGTGCCTGTTCATCCAAAACTTTGCGTGGGCCCGGACAAAACGCCAGTCCATGCTCGCCCTCCACTGCTTCCGCCTGCTCCAGAAGCCATCTCAAAACCACCCTGCAGCCATGCAAAATCAAGGATGCGCCTCATGTGATCAGCTATGTGCCAGCCCAAAGACGCCAAAAGTGATTGTCCCCCAAAAACTCTGGGTCTAGCGGCGCGCAAACTGCCCGCCAAGAAAGACAGTGGTAGAGGCGGTAAGTGGGACTTGGAGCATTACCCCGACTCGTGCCTCAAGTCCACAACTCGTCGCGCAGTCGGAAATTGGGGACCACCAAGCCGACTGTCGGGCTTAGGGATCGGGGAAGGAATTCGCAGAGGGCTCACCCAAAAAAGGCCGGCGTGTCGGCAGCCGCGCGCTCGCCTACACGGCTAGAAGCCGTCAACGTCGCGTTTGACTTTTCCGGCATCGAAACGGTCAGGCAGCGAAGCGCGTCGAGGCGGCTTCTATACAGAAGCCCTAGATGCATGAGCAATCGAAACCCTCGGTCTTCAATCTGGGTAGCGGCTGCTGGTACGATCGTTCCAAGAAGGCGCTAGAACTCGATAAGGAAGTCGGTTGGGCAGAGACCGGGCCTGCCCTAGTTTCTTGTTGACAGATCGTGCAAGGCGAAACCACGCGGCGCCGGCGAGCGTGGGTGGCCGTCCAATCCAACCCCGTTGGCCAAGTGCTTTCTTCCAGTAAACGGCAATTTCGGGTCATGTCGAGTCGTGCGTGAAAAGCTCCTTCCAGTGGGCTGTGAGATGTATCTCGTCATAGTTAACATACCCAGTAACGATGATGACGAGGACCATCAACTAGCTCATGTGGAAGTGAGAGCCGCCGAAATATTTTGCGGGCCCTGTTGGTCTTATGCAGACGGGTAATGGCCCAGCGAGTATCCTCGACCTGAGTCGTCTCGGTAGTGCACAGAAGACTGTTGCTGCGGAGCGCCCGGAAACGTCTGCTCGCTTGCTGAATGCTGGTACGAGGGAGCCGTAATCGGCTGAGATGGCAAAGCCGCCTGGGGCTGTTGGTATTCAGTCGATGACATCGGCGCAACGTGATATTGCTGCGGGGGCACAAAACTCTGCGTCCCCGGCGCAGCCACTGTGTAAGCTGCCGGGCTGCCTGACACGGAAAGATTCTGGAACTCCGTTTGCGGCGGGATCTGCGGAGGGTGGTACGCAGGCTGATGCTGTGCGGCGTGTTGTGCCGGCGGGTAGCTCTGCATCGGAGCAGGTCCGTAGGGAGAATGTTGCTGTGCATGAGTGTGATACTGTTGTTGGGACTGTTGCTCAGTGGTGACTGTGTATTGGTACTGTGGAGTGTTTGAGGGCCATTGTGGTCTTTCAGCTGCGGCTGGTGTATTGTATGGCAGACTTGAAGCGTTCCGAGCGGGTGTCTGTATTTCACCCGGCATGGAGGGCATGCTTTGCGTGCTTTCGTGAGACCTCCATGTTGTGAGGTTGGCGGGAGCCGGCGCACCCGCGGCACCAGGAACGGCGAGTGGAAGATTGCTCAGTCCACTGTAGCTGCCACGAGGTACGTGCTGCTGGTGCTGCCAGGAGCCTGATGGGCCCGGATGCGTCCCTGAAAAGCTTCTCGAGGTAGATGTAGACGCGGGACGCTGTATACTCGCACCGGAGACTTGTGCTGCAGGCGACGAGCCATGTGCGGCTAGTAATGCCGGGTCCTGAGGTCGTGAAGCTTGAAAGTGTCAGCCTGAGGATGTTTTGGTTGTTTGCCCTTAAGCAAGGTGAACAGGTACTTACATGGTGGAGGTACGTCGATGGTCAAGCCAGCTTCACCGAGTTTCATGCGCATGTAGGCATTCTCCTCTTCAAGCTCCCTGTTACGCTGTCGCGTGGCCACATTCATCTTTTCATTGGCATCCTGAGATCGGCGAAGTTCGGAGATGGTATTCTCCAAGCTGTCTATGTGATCTTTGGTTCTTTGTCTGATTGCGCGCTGTGCCTCTCTGTCGTTCGCGCGCTTGCGCTCTAGTTGCGCAGCAGAGAGTGTGCTGACACTTCGAGTGCCGGCCCGCGAAGCACGCTTCTTCGAGGTGCCCGATTTCTTGGGCTGCTCGGAGCCAGAAGAAGCGTAGCCATGCGACTGCGATCGCTCAAGAGCGGGGTGAAGAGAGTCCGGCGGTTGTGAATTCATCGGTGACCATGTAGCAGTCGTGCTGAAAGGATTCCAAGGAGAAGCCACAACGCAAGTCATAGAAGAAAGATTCCGAGCAGATCGTGATGGTCGGTATGTTGTCTTGTTGGCGGTCGTGCGGAAGTGAGCGACCAAAGATTTGGGGTCGCAGCAGCCGAGCTATACGAGTATAGCTTCCAGGGTATGATGAAAAGCGTGCAGAATGATCGCCGCTACTGTTTTGCGCGTGCGTCCGGCTGTTAGACGTACTCAATTATCGCTACCCGAGAGGAATGGCAGGGGTGGGATCCAGCGACTATAAGTTGTCAGACCAGCAAGGAGTGCACGTGGATAGACGCATTAGCTCTATTTTGATTTCGACACCAAGGCAGAGCGGTAGTCAGTGCAGAAACGTGGCGTGCGGCATCAAAATACCGCTAGTTGCTCAGCAATGACGAAGGCGGTGCAGATGAAACGCGATGGGTTGCCAGGCGGGCGATGATGGTGAGAGAAGGGCAGTCGGGGAGGACGAGCAGGGAGACGGGCCCTGTTATCCAGGCTCGATAGTCGAAACAAACCTTGGATCGCCTGCGGCAGCGCCAGCACGCGTGCGTCAGGCCTCGAGAGCATCGCGCGCTTGGCTAGCATGCCGGCCGGAGTCATGATCGCGCAGCCGTCACAAACCCACGATGATTGACCGCCCAGCATCCTTCGAAGGGTGCCTACAGCCTTGCCCAATCCTGCTAGGGTCCTGGCCTTCACACGACCGCCGGCAGGGCCCTTGCTCCCCCCAATGATGAAGAAAGGGGCCCTGCGCAGGCCGTTACGGCAGCAGAGGCCGACGGCCCACTTCGCATGATGACGATTGGAGGAGCCTCTCCACTCACCCGCGCATCCAGAGGCCCACGGCAGCCAGATCCTCTGACCGCCCGTGAGGCCGCCAGCGCTGCCGCGTTGCGGTGATGTCTGCACGCTGTGAGCCCGGCATATACCCAGCAGGGTTCGACGTTCAACAGACTTCGACCTCTCCATCGCCCGAAACCTTGCGCGGTTGGCCGGTGCCGCAACCTTCACGGCGCGTCCCCAAACCTTGCCCTCGAACCCAACGCGGCGCACGGCGGCCGCTAGAAAACGCAAGAAGCGGCCAAAGCGCAGATATTGCTGTCTGGCCGCGGTGCTGTCAAGCGCCTCCAGCCACTCAAGGAGGCGGGAGCTGGGCCCGATCAAAGCCCGCTCGTGTGCGGCCGCTCGTCAGAGGCATGCCATGATTTTAATCAAGACCACGTGCGGCTCCATGTTTGAGGCCGGCAGGCGGCTGCTCGCTCGGGGCATGGCAGGATCTGCGCTTTGAAGCGTTGCCGCAGTATAATTATCATATGACCGCAGCGCAGATGGCCCAGGACTCCGAGGGCCCCGCTCGTCCATGCCGATGTCCGAGAACACCACGAAAGACATGCCCAATGTGATGGCCTGCGCGTGCAGTGTGTACATAGGTGGCACATGTGAGGTGGTGGTCAATCACCGGGCGCAGGCAGCGCGGAGTCGGGACAGGTCACGCGCGGAGGATTCTCGAGCAAGGCTGCGCAGAAACGCCTTGTCACTTTTCCGGGCTCCGCGCACGCCTCTCCGCCAAGTGCCCATTCACGGCGGACGGTGTGCTGTAGCGTCCACTGCCGGAGCACACGCGGAGTTTTGCCGGCGCTCTTAGATTGTCCAGCTTCCTCTGCGATTGCGATCATCTCCCCGAGAAAATCCAAGGTTGGTCTGCCGCTTCTCGCGTACGTACATGCCACGATGCTCGCCGCGGGCTTCCGACGTTCCGTTGTCGAGCGGATCCGCTGATAGGGCTCGAGTTCGGAAAGCCAAACGATCACTCGACTCAGGTGGAAACCGCGGCGCGAACCTAGCTGGGCGTAAGTCCGTGTGAGCAGCCCTCTATCAGCCGTTGCACGGTGGAGTTGAGTCTCGAACTGGTGGCACTTTGGTTTTTGTGACAGCTTCCATAGCCTGTATGGAAGCGCTTTGGAAGGCTGGCCCCTTCTCCAGTTGACATGTCTGGCCCGTCATGACATCGCGCCGCCAGTAGTTACCAAGCCTGGTGACAAGCCCTATGCCAATCCCGCGGCCTTCTCGACCGCCTCGTCGTTCTATGCCCAAGCGGTCGAGCCGGCAGGATCAGCCTTCGGGCCATTATTACGTTGTATACCATGCGACCCGTGGCTTCATGCACCCGCGGATCGCTGCTCTACCCAGTGGCCTGCTTTGGATATAGAAGGGGCTGCTTCCGGGTCCCCGCGGCCAATTGCGGCAGTTTGTCAATCTTCAGCTGGGATCTTCAACTGGATAGCCGATACTGTCTGCATAGGAGGTGTTGTCTGCATGCGCGGGACTCGTCCAGCGGCGCGTGCGGCCATATACTTGCAGCCGCCGGCCATAGGATCGCATCGACTTCGGACGCGGGTCTTCTCCGAGCCCTGGCGCACAGTCGTAGCTTGCCTCACGCAACCCTCTCGACTTGACAACACCAGGCTACATGGCGTGATTGCTATCTGCGAAAGGAGAAAAACGTCCGAGCCCCTTTTCTCGGATTCCAAGGAGGGAGCCACGGAAGCCACCAGGCACCCACGCATGAGTGGCTGCATGCCGCAGCAGACCCTTTTCCCCGGGTTCGCTTTGTTGCAGCCGACTCGGCAAGGTGGGTTCCGTGAATCAGGCGCTGCACTTCCGCGAAGGGACGTTGCGCTCTGGAGATCATGCGGAGAGTTTGACGTATGCGTGTACACACAGGAGATCTTGATGAGAAGGGTCTCCAGCACTACAATTCCTGGCAAAATCACCACTCTGTTGCCGCCTACGTCCCACAGCCGGCCAGTGTGGCCTTAACAACTGCCGAACAATATATAGTTCGACTGTGGCGCGCCGGTGGGGACGGCTGGACGGGGGACATGTGCGCGCGCGTGGCTCGACTACATGACGGGAGGTGGGCTGGAGGCTATCGCTAGGCCGACTTGAGGGGCTGCAGGATCTCTTCAGGAACCCTAAGCCGACACGGCTGATGGGCCGCAAGTGAAGATCGGTGCGAAGTAACGCACGGCTACACCTGCGCTCTCGCGGCGGATCCCCGGGTGTGGACGGAAGACCATAATAATCATCATCATCATCGCGTGTATGTACTGCGGGCTCTCCTGAGGTTGCCAAGCAGGGAATGCGTTGGTGGGCGGAGGGCCTAAGGCTTTCCAATCGGTTGGTGCGATGGGTGAGTGATCGACTTATGTATGAGATGCAACGATGACAACCCATCAACACGAAACATGAAAGCTTTATCGTCCGGACTGCGGATTGATGCGGAACAGAAGATAGTATATTGTCTCACTCGCAGCCAAACCTTCTCTGCTCCCGAAACTCGGTTGAGCAAGCTTTGGATAGATCACACTTTGGACCCATGCGCTCAGCCCTCAAGTGCGCGGAAACGCTACGCCTGACGAGTACTCTAGATCCGTACACCAGCGGTGAATGCAGATCGCTAGACATGCTTCAACGTTGCATGGTTTGAAACACGGCGACCCTCGCCTGTAGCCTCGCTTGCGGCCGTAGACGCGGTGATACAGAAGCAAGCGACGCTGCGGCTCGTCATCAGCCCTCGTCGCGGCGGATCAGACGTCGCTACCGCTGCGATGTGCCCTGATGCCGTGCACCCACGACAACGACCCGCAATCTGGAAATCTGGCGCGCTGCACTGATCGGCTCCGGGATCACGTCGATCCTCGCCTGCTATTGCGCTGTGCCTGGCAAGCGAGTCAGCATCGCGTCCATCCTGTCGGTTCTGCACTCCTCAGAACTGAAGTGCGAGTCAAGCATGGCAATCTCAAGCAAAAATTCGTCGCCGCGAGCTTGACGTCCCACGAATGCTCACGTGGGCAGTGAACCTTTTCTTAGCGTAGGACGGTCGGTCCGAGATGAAACTGCTGCCCAACAGTGGCAGCAACTTTGTCGGAGCTACGCTCCAAAGCGGTATATGCCTCAGGGCAGCGAGTGTCCTCGCTGTGGGGTGGTCTCACCGCACAACCCAGCCCCGTAGATTGGGACCGAGCTGCGGCGAACGATCCTCAAATGGCGCTCATAACTCAAATAGGCGCAGTGGAAGCATTTTGTTACTGGTGGGACAGACAGAGCTTTGACGATTTCTAAAATTGATCACGAAGGTCCGAGCGCGATAACACGTGTGGGGGACAATTGGTAACTCGATACAAAACGACAGCATAATGAAAACGTCAAGACCACAACGCGCGCTCAGTTTTCCATCAGGCGCTTGAAAATCTCGCCAATTTCCTTCGCACTCTTCTTGGGGAAGCGCTTTTGGCCGCCCTCGTAGTCCACGTAGGTCACGCCGAAGCGAGTCTCGTAGCCTTCGGCCCACTCGAAGTTACTGCGATTAAGGATCAGTCAGGGCTCCGGGGCAGGTCAGCTGTCAAAAACGTGGGCGAAAGCTTACTCCATCAGACTCCAGGCCATGTAGCCACGCACGTCCACGTCGTCGAACGTGCGCGCCTCCGCCATCGCGGTCACGTAGTCCTGGAAGTACTTCACGCGGAAGTCGTCGGCCAGGATCTCGTCCCGGGTCTTGTCGTTCTCCCCTTTCAAGCTCGTGCCGTTCTCGGTCACGTAGATGATGGGCCGTCCGTAGCGGTCAGAGATCCATTTCATCAGCTTGCGGAAGCCAATTGGGTACGGGCGAAGCCAAGGCGATTGGGTCTCCGGGCCAATCTCGTTGCCATTCTTGTCGTGAAGGAGAAGCTCAAGGTTACCTGTGAAGTCTTTGGGGTCGGCTTCGGTTGGAATGTGCTTAATGTAGTTGGCACAGTAGTGGTTCCTAAGGAGTGTCAGCTGGCCGGTCAAGTAGGGATGAGGTTGCAAAGAGGGGAGCGTACATTCCGTAGAAGTCGTTGGAGCCCTTCACCAGCGCCTTCTCGTCCTCCGTAAATTGCGGCAGCCTGTCACCCAGCTGCTTTCGCATGCTCGCAGGGTATTCGCCAAAGTAGACTGGATCAGCAAACCAAGAGATTGCGAACTCGAGCTTACGTTCGCACGCTTCGAAATCCTTAGGCTCATCTGCATCCCACGGCTCAACCCAGTCACCGTTCAGAGTGATACCAATGATACCACCATCCTTCTCTTTGAATTCTTCCCTGTATGCCTTGACAGCCGCACCGTGGGCAATCAGGATGTTGTGTCCGACCTGCCATGGCTCCGTGCTGCTGTCGCCGACCGCACTCTTGTTCCTATCGCTGGTATGCCCTGGTGCAAACTGACCAATGCTGTAACCCAAGACAGAACTGCACCAAGGCTCATTGTACGTGATCCAGAACTTGACCTTGGACCCCAGAGTCTTGAACATGAGCTTGCTGTAGCTGACGAAATCTTGCACGTATTCCTCCTTGTTCATCAAGCCACCGTAGCGGTCATGAAGTCCTTGTGGCAAATCCCAGTGGAAGAGAGTCACCATAGGTTGGATGCCGTTGGCCAAGAGCTCGTCCACTAGGTTGACGTAGTACTGCAGACCCTTCTCGTTGACGGGATCATTGCGGCCACCGAGAGGAATAACGCGAGACCAAGAGACGCTAAATCGGTACGCTTTCGCTCCCAGAGATTTCAAGAGTGCCACATCGGCCTTGTAGACGTGATAAGAATCGCAGGCCACGTCGCCACTCGAGCCGTCAGCGATCTTGCCAGGGATCCTGCAGAACGTGTCCCAAATGGAGTCCCCACGGCCGTCCTCATGGGCAGCACCTTCGATTTGATAGCTGCTTCTTGTCAGGTCGCCTGAGGTGAATTTTCCCAAGGAAGTGACCCTCACCTTGCGGTAGCAAACCCCCAAATGAAGTCTTTCGGCAAGCTGACTTGTGACATGCTGATTGAGCACTTGGAACGATTATGTGTGCTAGTGGTATTCACAGATTGTTGAGAGATAATGAGGGAGAGATCACAGCGGGGCAACTACGCATAACGTGGGAAAGACAAGTGTATATACCTTGCCGGTTCAATGGCAGGCTAGAGCCCTCACGACACGGAAGAAATGACCGCATGAGCCGGGACGTCTCGCCTGCTTTCCGCCATACCGACCCTTGCAATGCCAGGACGCTCGAGCATGCCGCAGACCTGGCAACCGCATCACGAGCTGGAGGATCCTTCTTGGATAATAGGCGAGAGCAGGACTGTGGAGGCAGTGGGGCATTCTGCCATGGAGGAGGGGCATCGTGGCCGGAATCGCTGGGCGGTGGATGGAGCCCTCGGTCCGTCTTCGCGGATCGCTGTCAATCACGTGATGAGCGGTACGTGACTTCCTCTTCTGGACTTGCCGCTCACGTGCTCACATTTCCGATCGGCGTTTGGCGGCGACACCTTGGTCCCCGACGACGTGAGAGCTCTCACTGGCCGCCAGGCTCTCTATACCAATTGTTGGCGGGTACTTCAAGGCGGAGCTCCAAAGCCTGTGTCGGAGACGTCACGGCAAGGTGCTTGAGATGACCGATGCTTCAACACTTTCATATATGACAAGCTAGAAGGAATAGGTCGCTTCCACACTACTGTTTCCTTCTCCTACGCCCATCAATCAACGCTTACTTCACCTTCTCTTGCACAGGAATCACTGCTGACTTCCAACCTCTTCGAGACTATTGCCGACTCTGAGTGAAAACGTCATGCTTCGTTCATGGCGCGCAGGCTCCCGTCTGGTGAGCAGAACAACGTCGCAGTACAAGACCATCCGTAACGCAGCAACGGCGCAGGCTGAGAAACGCGAAGGTGACATTTCGGACGCCTTCGCGTCTTTGTCTGGCATCCAGTTCAAGCCCCTGGATCCACGATTCGCAGAGCTTAAACGAAAGCTGGTAGCTGGCAAAGAAGAAGCCTTACATGCATCATGGAACCGTCTGCTCCAATCGCTGCAGGAGGAGATTCCTCTCATTCGCGAGCAGAAGTCCAATGTAATCCCCGAGATCGATTTCAAGGATATCGATGCAGCCTCGCCAGAATTCCGCTCTGAACACAAGAAACGAGGAGTCGCTGTCATCCGGAACGTCGTCCCTGAGCAAGAAGCTCTGGATCTCAAACAAGAGCTGCGCGACTACATTGCCGCGAATCCGCACACGAAGGCCTTTCCGCCTGAGAATCCTCAAGTATATGAGCTGTATTGGTCACCTACTCAGATCAAGGCGCGTTCGCATCCGAACTTGATCAAGGCCCAACGGTTCCTCATGGAATTTTGGCACTCGAAAGATCCAAGCGCTTTAATTTCCAGCAGCCATCCCACAATCTATGCCGACCGCCTCCGCATGCGTCTTCCCGGTGATGCACGATTCGCTCTTGGTCCCCACGTCGACGGAGGTTCCTGTGAGCGCTGGGAGCCGAATGGCTATGGCAAAGGTGGGGTCTACGACGATATCTGGACGGGCAACTGGGAGACGTACGATCCGTGGGAGTCTAGCGGCCGTCTGGCCGTCACTTCCGATCTGTACCAAGGCGTCGGCGCCTGCAGCATGTTCCGCATGTTCCAAGGCTGGCTCGCAATGAGCGAGACCGGTCCCTTCGAAGGCACTCTGCTTGTCAACCCTCTCCTCTCCCGCGCCACAGCCTACTTCCTCCTCCGACCCTTCTTCTCGCCCAGGAACCCCATCGACGTGCCTCAAGACTCCTCCGATCCATTCCCAGACTTCTACCTCGACCCCTCAAACTGGACCCTCGACCTCTCCTCCCAGAACTCTTGGCTGCAAGGCGCCACGCCAGGCCACGGCCAGGAACTCCGCCACGCGCTGCACCCGCACCTCGACCTGCCGAACAGCATGGTGCACATGCCGCGCGTGAAGCCCGGCGACTACGTCAGCTGGCACTGCGACACGATCCACGCCGTCGACTCCGTGCACGCGGGCAAGACCGACTCTTCCGTGCTCTACATCCCGTCGTGCCCGCTGAGCGTGGGCAACGCCGAGTGTCTCGCGCGTCAGCGCTCGCGTTTCCTCGAAGGCACGCCGAGCCCGGACTTTGGTGGTGGCAAGGGTGAGAGTGAGCACGTTGGGCGCCCGGGTGTGGAGGATGTGAGGAAAGTGGATGCGGAAGATGGGATGAGGGCTTTTGGTTTGAAGGAGTGGGACAGCAGCGAGCCTGGACTCAGCCAAGGGCAGAAGGAGGTGATGGGGAGGGCCAACAAGATTCTGGGTTTTGCTTGAAAGACTAACAGCCAATCGGGTTTACCCAGGTAGTAGCGAGGCTTCTGCAATGTGACAGAATGGAAAGGACGTTTGTCAATCGCAGCGAATTGAATATGGCAACACACTATCTATTTTGTCCCTCTTGAGTACCACTCGGCGACATCAAATAGTTTCAACGCTTTTATTGCACCGTCAATTTCACATCCCCGACCGAACGCCTATCGCTAAATGACTACCGTGTTTAACATGTGCGCTGCGTTTCGATTCACCACCCATAGCTCGGCAGCCGCGAGACCATTCTCTTAATCACTCATCTTCAAGCGCTTGCTACCGCTGCCGCCAACATCCCCAACCACCGTCTCCCTCATAACCGTATCATCATCCCCACCTTCAATCTCCGTCACCTCCCACTCGACCATAGAGCTCCCGTCCGCACTCCTCTGACCGCCTCTCCTCCGCTTAATCCTCCCCAAGCGGCTGTTCTCCACCATCTCCTCAAAATACGGCATGCCCCTATTGCTCATCGACCCCGCCGCCGTCCTCCGCGCAACATTCTCCCCACCCCTCTGCACAACCTTCTGCGCACCCTCGTCCTCCTCCTCCGCCTCCTCGCTACTACTCTCCCCCCCAACCCACCCCATCTCCTCCATCAACCCCAAACTCTCCCCCCACAGACTCCCCAGCGTGACGTCCAGCCACGGCCCCGCCTCCTCCTCGTCCTCCCTCGACGCGCTCAAGTGCGTCCCGCAGTAGCCGCAGAACTGCTTGCGGACTTCGCCGCCGCCGCCGCCCGTCAGCGCCGCGGGCGTGTAGAACGTGCGCCGGATGGACGCGTGCGACTCGTCTGGGAAGAAGGCCTGCGTGTTGCTGTGGTACCAGGCGAGGGGGATGCGGAGCCAGGCTGTGAGGGGCGCGGCTTGCGAGCGGCCTGGTTGGTGGGGGGTTTGGTTAGTTTGGCGTTGAGGGGAGAGGGGGAGAGGGAGACGTACGGGTCGCGCGGCTGTTGTCGAAGAAGACGTGGGCGTGGGTTTGGGCTTGCGAGGGGTCGGGGGGGATTGCGATCGCGTATTGGTTGCGCTCGCAGGCGCAGGAGCCGAAGAGGTGGGTTTGGGGGCTGCGGTTGCTGGCCATTGTGTGCCGGGGCTGGCCTTGGGATTTGGGATCGATGGCGTGCGCAAACGGTTTGACGATTGAGAGTGGTATCGGCGTAAGCGAGCAGGATTCAGTGCATGTACAGTGGTGCTGAGATCTCACGTCCAGAGCTGCAGCTCGAAGATTTGTCCAAAATGGAAGCTTTGACGTCACTCTTTCGTTGCTGCTTCTGCTTTCGTCGTCGACTAAAGTGTTGTAGATTGGTACATGAGCTTACCATTATTACTAGTCTTGTGCTTTGTGTGAAACATAGAGGAAATAATGGCGAAAGGTCATCGACGAACCTCTGAATGAGCTGAAGAGACTTTTTGCGCTCAGTGTCAGTTGAGCTTGAACTACACGTGCGGTCGATCGCCCCGATTTCATGATTACATATCGTACACACTGCATTGCGACATCTCGATCGACACGTGTCGATAATAATCGCATGGCAATTGATTCATACCGCCTATGCTCACACGTGTGCTTACGTTTCCGGGTAATGGTACGATCGAGGCAATTCTAGGCGACGTCCGCACGGTTCCTCTCGATGCATGCTGCAGGCCGCCTCCCCGGCACGCAGCGGACATGCATTCACCACGGCCTCGCCAAGTCGCGGCCACGTATAGGCGCTGACTGCTAGTCTTAGCAATTTCCAGTAGTCGTCGAGTGACCTCTGGCGACGGTGCTGCACTTGTGCTCAGACGATCCTCGTCCACAGAGAGTAACAGTCTCACTTAGGCGATGCTTTCGACCCCAGGTTTCGCACGTCACCTCGCAGCTGCTGGCGCCGTTGCTCCGGCGGCACTAGCTCTATTGACAGGCACCGTTTTCACCAGCGGCTTGGCGGCGTTGGCAGGAAGAGCGTGGAAGGCCACGCTGCATCTGCGGGCGCATATGGCCCATCACGCTGCCCGCGACGTGGCGACGGCGGTGAGGCTGCTGCGGTGGACGGCGGGCGGCGTGCATGAGAAGCGTGCGGCGGCAGCAAATAGCCTGGCAGCAGCGCGGTGGGCGGAGGGCATTCGGCGGCCCACAGCGCGAATATAAGAGGGACTGAGACGGGCGGCAGAGCCTCCGATTCGCGTGCCTGGGCGTTCGCGGGGCGGAGGCGTGGGCGGCGGTGGGTGGTGTGTTCGAACTTCGAAGCGCCCGAACGAGCGCCGGGGGCAGGGCTGCCATCGTTTGGACAACCGCGTGCAGTAGCCGGCGGCACGAGGGGAGAATTTTCTCTCGCAGACGTCGTAAACAGCAGATCTGCATCCGCAACACACACACACACAACACACGACGGCTCTCACAATAATAATAGTAGATCGCGCTCGAGCAGGCAGCCGGCGCAGGCAAGGACCGTCCTTGTTCTTCATCATCCTTCGCGCCAGCTCCCGCGGCCTTCCCGCCTCGCTACCCGACCCGCCGCGCGGCCGGAGGGCGCCGTGTGCTGCTGCAGCTGTGCTGTGCCGGGGCGCAGCTAAACAAGAAAACACTCCCGCCGGCTCCTACGCAACCGACCCGTTCTTTTGCCTGAACCACCACGCCCGCCGTGCGTGCGACATCTTCCAACGTCGCGGTTGACTGCACCCTCACGCGGCCCGCCGCCCTGGTTTTGGAGTTACCAAGCTGGCTTGGGAGCGTTTGAGATTGCCGCCCTTTGGACCCCCGAGCCATACAACCACACCCTGCTCGCAGGGGTTCCGCGAGACACCACCTTTCTTCTCACTCAGCACCTGTTCCGAATCCTGCACACCCACCAGCAAGACCCTCCTTCTGGACATATGCCTTCGATACACACACCTTGTCGTGCGCGCAGAATACACACCTCCCACGACAGACCCCGCGCGTAGCCACCTGGCCAGCGCCGGGCGTTGACACCCTCACCGCCGCTTTGCGAGCGTGAGCGGCCACGATGGACGACGGCCCTCCGCCTCCGCCGCCTCCTCATGGCCAGAACCCGCGGCCGCCGGGCGGCCTGCCCGACGGCAACTACGACATCTTCATCATCCCGCCGCACTCGGCGGGCAGCGGCTTCCTGTACCTGCCGTCGCTGCAGCCGCACCGCAACAGCTTCATCGCAGGCATCTTCGTCGCGCTCGCGTCGGTCGGCATCTACATTGCGGTCATGCCCGTGCTGCGCGCGTGGATCGCCTCCATCATGGGCGGCAACGGGGCCGGCGTGTTGATACTGGTGGCGTTGGTGGGCCTGGGCGCGTGGGCGATCGGGAAGACGACGGCAGAGAACACTTCGGGGGCTGGGACTGGGACGGGGACGGGGACAGGAGCAGGAGCAGGAGCGGATAGGCAGCAGTATAGATCGAATGGACCGCAGTCGCACAGCTACACGCCGCCCCCACCACCACCGCCTCATAGCGAGGCCCCGCCTCAGCCAGAAGAACCTCCTCCTAAGCCGAAGCCGTCGGCCGCGCAGAGTGGTTGGGAGAAAGCGCGAGAGGAGACTAGGCGGCGGGAAGAGGAGCGGAAACGTGCCGAGGAGCTGAAGCGGAAGAGAGAGGCGGCGCAGAAGATGCGGGACGAGGCCGAGGCGCAGGCTAAGAAGGCGCGGGAGGAGGCTGAGAGGACCGCGAAGGCTAAGGCGGAGAAGGAGAAGTGGGAGCAGGCTCGTGCCCGCGAAAAGGAGCAGCGTGAACGCGATGCCAGAGAGCGGATAGCACGAGAAAAAGAGGCTCGCGAGAAGGAGGCGAAGGACAAAGAGGCCAAGGAGCAGGAGGCGAAGGCCGCCAAAGCCGCCGCGGACAAGGAGGCTGCGGATCGCATCAAGGCCGCTCGCGAACGACTGGAGAAGATGCGCCTCGAACGCGAGCAGAAACGCGCAGCCTCCGCCACCAGCGCTCCCAGCCCGACCAAGAACTACGTCCAACCCACCGCGCGCTCGGCCGTGGGGACCGAAGACGGCTACTCCTTCCGTCCCTACGACACTCAGTCCTCTCCCGCCGGCCGCGCGCGCACGGCGTACAAGAGCTCCGCCAGCTCGGTATCCGGGCTGAGCGAGAGCAGCTACGCCCCTAGCATGAGCACTGCGCGCACGACGCCGCCACCCTCGCAGCGCGGACCCTACTCAACAACCGACATCAACAAGATTCAGATTCGCGCTGTATACCTGTTCTCTGACTCCTTCCCGGGAAAGCCTGTCGCCCACCTGGTGGCCGGCGAGGGCTCCGTCACTGACGGACTGATCCTGAAAATTCAAACGGCCGGACTCTTCATCGACGACGACTTGCGGCATGTCGCGCAGCGCGAGTGGGACGTCAAAGCCTGGACGCTGAAGACGGTGGAAGACGGTGGCGTGAAGGGCAAGGGATTGCACGTCTTCCGTGCCACCGTGAGAGATGGCGAGAACAAGAAATACACGTTCGTGATGGACGAGAAGGAGGCGCACAAGGTCACCGAAGGCCTGAAGAACTTGAAGAAGGGAAGCCAGGTGCGCAGCCTCGACAACAAGTCGATGAAGGAGGCGGAGGTGACCAAGGTGCTCAGCGGTCTGGGCTGGATTTAGGGAAGGAAACGGGTTGGGAAGGGATGAATTGCATGAGCGAGCCGGCGTTGTATGTCTTCTTGGGGTTCCGCGTTTCATTTTGGCAGCGGGAAAGTGACCGTGGAGGAGGGTCAGAGGATCGACCCACCACGTGGAGCCGCTCTTCCCGTGTCGTCTTCACTTTGATTGTTTTGTGATACCACTCCTCCCAGGCTTGGGAAATACCCACTACCGACACCGCAGCAAAGCACACGTCTGCCTTGTACATCTTGTACATACACACCAGCATATCCGCATTCGCATGGCAGACATTACCACAAACATGAATTATTACATACCGCAGAAACCAAAACCCCGATCGATCGTCATAGCCCCAAGATCTTCCTCCCCGAAAATTGGCCCGTCAGCGGTTTTAAACTTCAGAGCGTTCCTGATCAACTCCGCCCATATCCCCGCACGCCCCGCAGCCACATTGCAACAGTGGCACTTGCCGGACCGCATCTACGGTATGGCCTGGGTATGACGACGGGCTTACCCAATCCGCTGCTGGGCGTAGGTCTGCCAACTTGGACGGTGGGTATTTGCTAGGCCGAATGCTGATGCCAGAAGCGAGGGCTCTGGGAGCGTGCGAGATGATTGATTTTGCATTGGCCCGAGGTGTGAATCGTTCATCCTGCTATTTATTGTGGTCGTTTCCATCCGTACGCCTTTTCGTTTCGATGACTTGCTAACGTCCAAGGAATCGTTTTCAATCCGTACGTTGACCATGAGTCTCAAACAATTCTCGTTGTTTGCGGCTTTGACTGCCGTTGCGTCTGCTTTTCCTCAGGGAACGGATGGTTTGCAGGCTTGCGGCGGCGCTTTCTATCATGTGGAGAAAGTGAGTACAATCAAATGGCTTTGTATGGCAAGAAAGATCGACGAGCTAACGTGATCATCAGTATACCTGCTACGATGGCGACTTCCTGTGCCCCGTTCTTGATGGCGTGCCGACGCTGAGATGTGGTCCGGACTGCTACCTACCTTCCATGTACTCCTGTGACGGCAGCGGGAACCTCGTCTATCCTCCCAACGGATCAGGATCGGGATCAGGCTCTGGTGGCAATGGATCTCCTGCTACGCCGCAGCCGCCGTATCCCTCGAATAACTCGTCCTCGAACTCGTCTGCAGGCGATGCGTGCTCGGAAGCACCTACTACCTTGCATCTGAGCGATCCGCCGTACGAGAACTTCTTTTACTCTGACTGCCACGGTGCAAGCCAGGTAGTCGTCACGAGCCCCTTGCCCGACAGCAATCTGTCCATCATCGGCCCGCGGCTTCTCGTCGCTTGGCCTGCTGGCAACTCAGGTACCGTGGCCTTCTTCGCTCCTCAGAACGGCCAGAACGGGACCTTGGGCATTGAGCTCGTCAACGGCACATCCGACCAACCGCTTTCTGCCGTGTACGATCCTGCTCCTTCGGGCTCTGCCTCGGGCAACCCACAAGTCGGTGTTACGGCGCTCTTGAGACTGAACTCCTCCGCAACCCTCACCGTGCCGATTCTTGGAAGCATCCGCACAATCAGAGACTTCACTGAGGGCCCTTCTCTCCTGTACCCAGAGATCCAGAATGCGACAGACCTTCAACTAGAGAGCGGTGTCGGATCCTACAGTCGCCTCTGGCTGGACAATATCACGACGACGCTGATGTCTTTCGCGCCACAGGAAGGCGAAGGAGAGCTGAGCATCGAAAATGGCCAGTTAAAATTTGAGGCTGGGACGTACGAGTTCTCGGCTTCCTTCGACTATCCGCAGCTCACTCAATTGAGTGCAATGGAAGTTCTGAACGAGGAATCGCAGGGCTTGATCGCACAGAACCCGGACCAGACGCAGTCGCTGTCTTTCTTGTCATACTCGCAGAAGCTGCTCGCCGGAGCATGGCGTTTCCTCACTTACTTCGGACGCGACTCGATGATCTCGTATCTCCTCCTCGAGCCCATGCTGTCCGAGGGAAGCAGTAGTGCTACAGAGGCGGTCATCAGCGCAGTCTTGGAGCGCATCAACCGCACAGATGGCAGCGTTGCCCATGAAGAGACAATCGGCGACTACGCCACATGGCTTCATCTGCAGGAAAACGTTACCAGCACGGCGCCACAGTACGATTACAAGATGGTCGACACAGACTTCTTCCTGCCCGTCGTCATGAAGACGTATTTCGTCGACAGCGAGATTGGAAGCGGCAGGATGAGTGATTTCTTGTCGACCGAAGCAATCATCGACCCAGACAACGCCGGTCTCACATACAAAGACCTTGCTCGCATCAGTGCCGAGAAGATTATGAACACAACGTCCGCTTTCGCCCAGCCAGGATCCCAGACTCAGGAAAATCTCATCCGTCTTAAGGAAGGAGAGGTCGTTGGGGAGTGGCGTGATAGTACTTACGGGCTCGGCGGCGGCAGGATCCCGTACAACGTGAATGCTGCACTCGTTCCCGCCGCTCTGCGCAGCATCGCGGCTCTCTCGGCTGCTGGATTCTTCCCTGAGCATCCCGACTGGAACCAGACTGCTTCCGAGTACGCGCAGGTCTGGGAAGACTCGACCCTTGCCTTCTTCGAAGTCACGGTGCCTGCCGACGAGGCTCGTAGTCTCGTTGAGAGCTACACCGAAGAAGCTGGCTTCGGTTTCCCTTCCAACGCGGACAACATCACTTCTGACGTTGTATATCACGGCGTTGCTCTTGAAGGAAACAACGACCAGCCGCTGGTCAAGGTGATGAACACGGATGACTGCTTCCGCCATTTCCTCCTCAACACCACGAACCAGACACAACTCACCGGCTTCGTCAACCAGACTTCGAGCAACATCCTGGCTCCTTACCCTGTCGGCTTGAGCACGCCAGTCGGCGCGATCGTTGCTAACCCGGCGTACGGCGGTGAGCCTGTCTACGCTGCGAATTTCTCGAACAACGCCTACCACGGAGTAAGCATGAAGTATCATCAACCCCAGTCCCCATAACCCTCGCTGACCCTTGATAGACCGTCGTCTGGTCCTGGCAGCTAGCAATGATGGTAAGCACGCACCCACCCCATCCTCCCCTTTGCCCCTTCCAACCTAACCCCTCCCAGGCCGCCGGCCTCGAGCGCCAAATCGGCCGCTGCGCCGACTCCTCCCCACCCGACTTCTGCGCCGACGACTCCGTGCGCACCAACGCCCTCGCGGCCTACAACCACCTCTGGGACCTGATCGAGGCCAACAGCAACCAGCTGAGCTCCGAGGTCTGGAGCTGGGTCTACAACGACGGCGAGTTCCAGGTCACGCCGCTGGGCTCCCTGCCGCCGCCGTCCGGGTCGAACCCGACGGAGAGTAATGTCCGGCAGCTGTGGTCGCTGACGTTTTTGGCCGTGAAGAGGAATGAGGGGTTTCAGTAGGGGTGATGTTGTTTACTGGAAAGATAGTTGGGAAGAGACGGGATGAAGCCGTTGGAGAAACCGACAGTTGACATTGAGAGCTGTTCCTGAGTATTTGACGTAAATGAAGGACAAAAAATCAAAAGCATACAGAAGTGAAGAATTCAAAATGTCACCTGTTATAGTAAGGTAAGGTAGTGCAGAGTAGGTGGCGCAGCGCTCGCAACGTCGTTTCCGATCGATCCCCGCCGTCGCCAGCGCATGCACGTTGCCAGCCTGCATTCCTTTCCCATTGTATTACAAGGACCTTCAAATCAGGCTCCAGAAATATTGACAGTTCTCGGCAACTCTGAAGTCTTCCTTGGCAGCTTCCATCCCGCATATGTATCTCCTCAGTGATACCGGAACTACTCACCGCAACATCTCTCCCACGCTAATGGCACCTACACTCGATGGATCACTTGTCACGATAGATTCGACTGGAGACATTGACCGGTTGAAGAACTCCCTGAGTGAACATGAGCCACCATCGGAAGAAACCATCCAAAACCTGTTAGTGGCTGCAGCAAAAGGCGAGAACCTTGACATTGTCAACTTCCTGCTCGATCAGTACCCTACTGTCCCTCTCAACGAAGAGATCTTTCGAGGCGCAGTCAACACAGGCTCGATCCCTGTCACCAAGGCCCTGCTCACCCGAGACCCTGCTATCATCAACATGCGCTTCGACATGCGCGGATCAGCTCTCATCGTAGCCTGCATGGGTCGACAACGCACCGAGTACCTACGGTTTCTCCTCGAAGCGGGTGCAGACCCAAACATGGATCCGGACGCAGCAGCTTTTCCGCTCACGCTAGTCGCGTCTCTGTACACAGACACCGCCGCAATCGACGTGCTAGTGAAGCACGGTGCCCGTCCGGAGGGCACAGGTGCGCTGGCCTCTGCCGCTAGGAAGGGGAAAGAGGCTATGGTGCTTCGTCTCCTGGAGTGTGAAGCCCGTCCGGAAGCTGAATCAAGAGCCTACAGCATGACGAGGACTGACTCGCCTTTGCATGCTGCTGTCAGCAATGGCCACGATGGTATAGTCGGATTGCTGCTACAGTACGGTGCTGATCCTAATGCTACCGATCATAATGGCTCGACAGCTGTGGAAATTGCGAAGGAGATGGAGCGGGAAGGGAAGGATGTGTCGAAGATGCTAGAGGTTCTGAGAAATCGGGGTTAGAATGATCTGATCCGCATAGCTATAGGAACCCACATCAATTGTTCAGGTCAGCAGACGGAAGAAATCGAGGGATACACCATTGGCAACACAGCTCCCCGCGTCCTGGCATCATGGCCCGTCGTTACAATGTAGTGTTTCATTACTTGGTCAATTACACGATCTTACATACATACGTGTCCACTGCTAGCAGACGGCAGATGTGGATGTATGAGGATGGAAGCAAGATTGTTCTTCCTCATTCCATCTACCTATCAACCCATCGACTGCCAATTCATCAGTCGAGCAGTCCCCTCATCCACCAATCCACCAGTACACCAACTCAACAATTCATCACTCCATCAACATATCAACTCGCCGAACGATGCATATCAACGTATCAAGTCATCAGAAGGCTCATACGATAGATCTCTCATTTCCAGTTACCGCGACCTCTCTGCTCAGCATCCGTTGGTGCTTTCCCACGGCCCATCAGGGGAGTCACAGCTCGCAAGAGCCTTGATTGGAGGTTCAGCGTTTACCAGGGCAATTCTCGATGCACAGGACCGTGTAGCCCATAGAGCTGTACACGCCTACAGGAATGCACTCGAAGAATCCGCAACAGGTCGTTCGGCAGGTCTGTCTGACTTTCGATCTGTGGACTATGACTAGATGCTCGTGTACAAAAAGAAGGACAAAACAGCAAAAACATACAACAGGCGGGATTCCCAGATGGTCACCCACTCTAGTACTAGTCGCCCGGTTCAGTGCTTATGTATGGCAGAGCGGACGGGATGCCCAGTTTTCACTGACCTGTGGTCGTATGTACTGATACCATGTTTGTGTTGAGCATAATATCTGTTTCTTTGATCGAGGAAGGAATGGTCACCGAGTCTACACCACTGGGTCGGTGAACTTCTGGGCCACCGGTCTGGTATTGGCGAAGCTAGGTCGCTCTTCCAGCCTCTTCCAATACTCTTCAAGATGAGGGTACTGCTCCCTCCACTTGTGCTGTGGCCAGCGGACGGCCATGAAGCCTAGCACGCTGACTACCGCGAGGTCGGCGTACGTGAGACGGTCTTGGACCAGGTAGCCGCTCTTGCTTTGCTCGACCCAAGATGCGAGGGCGCGGAGGCCGCCTTCGACTTTACGCATTTGACTGCTTTTTTATCAGGGGGATTTGTGAGAAGAGATATAAGAGTATAAGAGGTGTACCGATCACGCCAAGGCTTGCTCTGCTTGTCCTCTTCCCGGAGCCCTTCGAAGAACGCTAGCACGAGAGCGTCGCAGATGCCGTCCGCTACTACTTCAATCTGCTTTGCGAGCAAGCGGTCATCCGCGTCTTTCAGCGAAGGGAGCAACGACGGCTCGGGGAACTTGGTCTCGAGGTACTCGAGGATGTAGTGAGACTCGTAGATTGCTGGCCTGCCATCGTTGAACACCAGGACGGGCAGCTTCTCGAGAGGGTTATACTGTGGTGTCTCTGTCGTGTGATCCCACGGCACTTCGGTCTTTAATTCGAAGTCCAGCCCTTTCTCTTGAAGTGCTATGCGCACTTTGCGTGCGTAGGGGGAGGGTGTTGCGGAGATAAGTTGCCAAACCATGGTTGTGACGATTTGGGAGGATGATATATAGAGAACTTGAATGCATCTGTGCTAGGGAGCATTTTTTACGAGCTTTATGCATCTGCCAATTCCTGCAGACAACACGATTTGAGTTACCAGCCTTAGACAACATGCCGGCTGTGATGTCGTTGGCCCTTCCCAGTAGGCGGAGACGGTGGAGATCTTCCCTTCCCTCCGCAGAAGCTTGAAGCAATCGGTGACGAAACCCCCACTTCCTGCAGCGGATCGCCAGATTATTCCCAAGCCACCCGACTGCTCATTGCCGAACATGTCTACGGAGGCGTCCTTGTCCTCCAAAGTCCGCGTGGAGGATCTGAGCGGGGGAGATGATCCAGAAGACATCTTCGCCTCGGCGCCTGGCTTTCTTTTCACAGACGACTTGACCAACTCGCATGGAAGTCCAAATTCAGTCATCAAATACCGCAATGCGCGTTTTGGCGAAATTCAGCTGAGGACCGCCGATCCAGATTCAGAGGATGAGCGACAACTGTTCAGTCACTATTTGTGGAACGCCGGTCTGAAGCTCGCGGAACTGATCAGTGAGGCAAGCGGGCATGAAGACAAGAGATGGAACGTTGAAGGAGAAAAAGTCTTGGAGCTGGGCGCAGGTGGGAAAATCCAACCATGAGCATACGAAAGAGTTGGACTGATAGTGAGCTGTGATAGGTGTCGGCGTTGACGGCATTGTCGCAACGCTTGCCGGCGCAGAGGAGGTTTGTTGCACACGGCCCTTAATATCTCGTCTCAATCTAATGCCTGCTCTCAGGTCGTGATATCGGATTATCCCGCGCAAGTTGTCCTCGACAATATTCGCCAGAATGCGACAAAGAATATATCCGACGAGTTCAAGCAAAGATATTCCGTACAAGGCCATTCGTGGGGCGTACTGGACACACCATTTGCGTTGGAGAAAAAGCATCATTTCACACGCATATTGGCAGCCGACTGCTACTGGCTTTCAGGACAACATGAGAACCTAGTTTCCTCCATGCTCCACTTTTTGTCTCTCGAGCCCTCGGCGCGCATCTTTGTCATCGCTGGCTTCCACACAGGCAGAGCAAGGCTCGCCAACTTTTTCGAGGAGGCGACGGCACAAGGGCTTGAAGCAGATGAAATCTATGAGGAGGACGACCGAGGAAAGAGGCGGGAGTGGCTACCAGAGAGAGACGGTGGGCGGGAGAATCACACAGAGCGCAAGAAGTGGTTGGTGATCTGCAGATTAAAGAGGAAGGGCACATAGATGGCCAGGGAACAGCGGGCATTGGCCAGACGTGGCGTAAAAATAGACTAGGGACCTGGCCGTTGGAGTACATTTCAGGCTCCACTTACGAATCTACGACCTCACAGCACAGCAGACCATACCTTCGGATCTCGGACAGCATTCTGACTTGATACCTCATTGGTCACGGCCTGTCTGCCTCGAAACACGAGACAACACCACACATGATGTAACTCAAGCGGATACGTGCAGTCTCAAGCTTGTGTGCTCCCTCGTACCTCGGCATCCCGACTCCCACAATCATATGGTATTGACTGCCCTCGACCGAGTCGCACAAGTTGGCGGCCTACACAGCCTGTTCCTCGAACCCCGCAGATGCCCAATTGCGTTTTGCTAGCAGACATCGCAGCATTCGAGACTGTGCGATGGAGCTGTCGCTTGCTACTCTCTCACTTGTGATGCTTTCGTGCTGCCTTCGTAGGCTTCCTCTTTCGCCTGAGCCACACGACGCGTGTGGTGTCGGCAGAATGACTCCTCGCTCTTTTTTGGTCAGAACTCGCTCTCTACAAGCGGCATCTACCCCCTCGCCATGAGGTTTAGTCCGCTCATTCCCAAACGCTTCAACTTCTGGCAAAACTTACAATGGCACCGGCTTTGAAGTCTAATGATGTACGCCACGCTCGCATCCTGGCACAGAAGTTATGGAGTCAATGTAAGATTGATTGTGCTCACTGCTTGTTCGAGCTAAACAAGGGGCAGGTTATGATTCGCCAAGCCTATATCATGCCGTGTCCACTGACCTGAGACGGCTGAGAAATCTTCTCGAAGAACTCGAAGAATACCTGGACAAATCCATGAAGTCAGACTCTTTCGATGACGCCGTCCTCGATCGGGTAGCTAAATGCAATGCTATACTTGGCGGTCTGGACCTGAGTTTGCAGATGTCTCGTTGCTCGCCTCAGAAGCCGCAATCGCCAGAAGTAATAGCAGCGGCTAAGGCTTCTGTACAGCTTGCAACAGATGGTCTCCTCGTTGCTTTTCATGGTGTGTCTGAGGCTGCGAAAAATAAGATCGGCTTTGAAGCACATGAACTATTCTCAACAGTCGAATCGCCCCTGACCACGGTATCAAAGTCGACGAAACCGATTGCTCTGTTCATGCCATTTAATTCCCCAGATCCACTTTCGTTCGATGCTTCCTTAGCTTCTACAATTTTGACCGGGCCAGGATCTCAGCTGGACTTGACTTCCCTCGAGCAGTCATCTGCAGTCTCAGACCAGTCGACGTCTACAACAACGAGGAACGCGGCCGAAAAGCCGGACGAACCATCTCCGGAACCTCTGAAGACGCGACCATGCACCTCGGATGAATTCCCCGTTCAAAGCGAAATTGCTGATCCATCACAACCATCGACGCCCTCTTTGGGCTGTCACAAACAGCGGCTCGTACAACGATCGCAAGATAGCCCTCGAATCACAACCTACATACCATACCGCCCATGGTGTTCGTCTCTAGCGTCACCTGAAAGCACCGCCCAGTCTCCGGTCAGAGTGGACAGCTGTGCTGCTTTGTCTGATATGAGAGACATTGGCAACGATACATTTTCCAAGGATGTACTTTCAGCACACAAACAAGGCTGTGTCCAAAAAGTCCCTGAAATTTACGTCACCGATTGCTCTGAATGCTTGAATGAGCACAGCAAGAGTGCAGCGCTTGACGAAGTGAAGGTAGCTAGAGATATGCCGCCCATGCCTACACGCACGTCACCACTGCCACCCAATGCGAAGATCATGCAGAGGAATCAAAGGCCACTGGCTTCATCACTGCGAAGCGCATACAGGATTACCAACCCTTCACCGCCCAGCCGGTCGGATTCAGGCCTTTCGCAGGACACATGTTCGTCTCCGTCAGACCCTGTCACCAAGCCTACGACCAGCACAGACTCTGATGTTGGCATCAATGAAGCCATCGGTACTACCGTCGGAAGCGCATTGATCGCCGTGAAAGCAGAATCTGTGCCCACGACTCGCAGATTCCGGCGCCGATCAAGCACTGGGGATATTGTCGAATCCAAAGAGAAAAGTTGTTTGCCAATGAGCGTGGCGGCCATCGGCTGGTACACGGCCAGGGGCAAATCATCACCCGACTTACTGCGCTCAGTCAGCACCTTTCTCGGGCCTAAAGCAACGCAATCCGGCGAACAAGAGTTAGAATTAACTGTCACCTTATCTCGCAGTCGGTCGCTTTACGCCCCTGAAATTACACCATTAGAGTCGAACACTGCATCCTCTCCCATGCCTGCTCCGATGCGCCGATCAATCTACGATGATTCGCTTGATAGCAAGAGCAATGGCGAAGGATCCAGCAGATCCAGCAGTATACCCGATGGTATCAAAAAAAAACTTGGAAGCTTCGCGCATCGAGAAATTATGCAGCAGGTGGAATAGCCGCCAATGGACCAAAGCCGAGTCATATCTAACTTACCATCTCACTCTCATCGAAGACTCAAAATCCGACGAGGTTTCAAGGAGGGTGCGACACCTTTTGGGGGTATGCGCGAGCTACAGAGGCCAATGGCAGCGTGCCCTGAGCTGGTTCATCTCCGTTATCAGAACGCCGGTAGAGGACGCTGGAAATCTAGACGTCGGCGACCGCGCTGCGTTCTACTGGCTGGGAGACACTTACGCAATGATGAACCGCGGAGAGGAGGCGATGCTGGCATACTGCCTTGCGGGAACATGTGAAGAGCTAGCCTCGGCGTTGAAGTCGCGCTCTTCGCATAGATGCTTATCGATCGACCAAGAGACGCTGCGGAGCACCGTGGCAAAGGCCAGCTTCAAGGCTCTGTGGGCGAGCGACTCTTTCCGCAAAGGCAAGGCGGTCGTCGGCACGATCATGTACCCCTCAGTTGTATCGCAAGCCGCTTCGCAAGCCTGCCTCCAGCGCTCTAGTTCGGATCCAGGGGAATGTCTTCTTCGTGGTAGACATGAGAACTTCCGATCACGAGAGTCTCAGGCTCGCGGCATTCTCATCAAACCGGCGCATTTTCAAGCAGGCCAACCTTGGCCAATGATCTGCGATACCACGTTCGCGATGGACGCCGTCGCCCGAGGCCGCTTGGTCACAAACGAGTTCGACGCTCTCGAAGCAGCACGGTCAAATATCGAACCATTCCCTATGCGAAGGAGCTTTGCCACCGATCGCTTGAACAATTTCGTCTGCGACGACATCCAGCGCGTGATCACCATCATCCGGAACTGCCTAAAAACTCTCGCGATGGAGTGGAGCGAGACCAGCAGACGGGGGAAGGTCTTGTTCCTGGCGCGGTACGACGCGGTGCAAGAGAAGATAGCGTCCACCGTCTACTTCTGCTTGGAGATGATCAAGACCCCTCTGCGGCCGAGGTACAGCATCGCATACTGCGCCAACAGCCTCTGCAGCGCGCGAGCGCTCGAACCGCCCTCCACGCACGCGGCGTCCGAAAAGCAGCTCAAGACCCTGCTCCGCGAGACCCTCAAGTCCGTCAACGCGCAGCTCCAGCAAGGCGATTCGGTCTCAAGCACGCCTCGCGTTCCTCGCACTGCAACGCTGCCTTCCCAGCCGCGCAAAGACTCCTCCTCGCCAACATCCGTCACCCCTCCATCGCCCGCGACACCCCAACAACCACCACCACGGCCGTCCCAACCGACCTCTCCGCGCCCCAGCACCCACGCCCCAGCACCACCAACCCCCAGCGCGCGAGCACCACCCTCCCTCCCAGCTTCCATACCTCCACTTTCACAATCCACCTCCCCTCCCTCCCCTCCCCCGCCCACAAGGACCCTCCCAATCCGCACCCTCGCCCGCGCCTCCCTCCGCGCCGCCCGCAACCACCACAAGCGCGCGCTCGGGGCGCTGCAGCGGCGGCGGCGCAGGCGGGACTCGGGCGAGCAGCAGAGGGCGTTTCCGCTGGATTGATTGATTGATTGATTGATTTGACGGTCTGGGTCTTCGATCTTCTCGGCTGTGGGACTTTCAGGGCTTCTGCTTGCTGCGCGCGCGCGCGCGTTGAGGTTTCTGCCTTGCGGGGTTTCTTTCGTTCGTTCGTTCGTTCGGTTCGGTTCGGTTTGGTTTGCTAGTGGGGAAGGAAGAGTCGTGTGCTGCCGTCCGTGGAGGGGAGAGAGCATAGACAGCGGGCTGCGCTCGACCGGACCGACCGCCTGCCTTCCTGCCTGCCTGCCTGTGATTTGTGCGTGTGAGGAGATAGATGCCCGGTGTTTCTCTAATAAGCCCTGATCGATCTAGCACGCGCTTCGCTTGACACGTCCGCAGACGGGACCCTTGTTGTCAGCGAATGGCATTCAGTCTCACGAACGATCGAAAATGATCACATTGCAATGAACACGGGTGAGAGCAGACGACGATGTTTGTTCCAAAGATTCCGCGATGGGAGAGCAACTCGGAGGTCCACTCCCACGCAATAGATGTGATTTTCCACCCATCAGCGATGGGATAGCACTAGCAGTAAGACTAAAGAGCGCGTATTCACAGAAACACCGGATCCCGAAGAGGGAGAGAGGGAGAAGGAAAACCTGATCCGAACCCGGGATGGGCGTTGTGTGATTAAACAAAAGTAGTTAAGAAAGGATAGTAAGCCAAGCCTCCCAAGAGACGAAGAAACTCCCAACCAAAGCAAAGCAGAAGAACATGACAAAGAAAGCTGGATAATCGATCGCTCCAATACTGTGGTGATGGTGAGCAGCGCTTGAGAAGAGACTGCTGGACTCTTTTTTTGGGCGGTGGTAGATGGAAAGGGAAAGGAAGGCACGCTTGCTAAGTACGAGGAAAGAGGGCTGCGGTTGCACCCGGTGGGCGTCTTCAGGCGACTGGGTCACCAGCAGCAGAGGGCGCGGCGGATGCGGCCGGGTTTGGTCAGGCGAAATGTGCGATCTAGCGGGGCGAAGTCCAGGTCATCTGAGACCGTGCGTGCGTCAATGTCCACGTAGGGCTTCGAGGTGTTAAGTGCGCCGCTGATTTCGGGCGCTTGACTCAATGGAAGGGACTTGATTTCGAGCCCACGGTGGCGTGCGAAGACTTCGTCGCCGCTGAAAGATCGATCGTGCCACTGAGTGAGTGCCACGAAGTAGTCTCTGCGTTGAGGCTGTCTCCCTAGAGCCCTGTAGAGGTGGTGCACCAATTTCATGACAACGTCATCCTGCTGTGCATGAACGCAGAGCTTTGCAACGGCATCTATACCATCGAAAACCAACTGCAGACAGCGCATACGTTCCGGATGCTGCCAAAAGACCTTGGAGCGGGTGTTGAATTCGATGAATTCAGGCGCCGGAGACTCGATCTTTCGCCAGATGGATCCAGTCCTTTCAACGGCCGTTAACGAATCCCACTAAGCGTTCTCAAACGGGTTGCGGAAGATGATCGCACTGGTGTTCTCCAGAGGGATCTCGCGGAGCAGGTCGACACCCTCGATGGGTACGCCGTCGTTCTCGCCACCTTTGCGCATACCAAAGTCGATGAGCAGAACGCGGCCGTCCTGGCTAGTGGCGACAATGCGTCGATAGTCTGACTTGGCAGCGAGCATCCAGCTTGTGGTCCACTCCTCAGCACGCCAGATCTCCTCGCCCGTCTCGAAGTCGTAGACGCGCAAGTCGAGGTCGTATGAGCCGGAAACAACGCGCTTGTTGGCGCTGTCGAGCCAGAGTGACCGCACAAGCTGAGAGTGGCCAGTGAACTGAGCGACTTCGCGGCCGGTCTCGGTCTCAAACTTGTAGGTGATGTGATCGTTGCCGCCGGCGAGGACATACTTCATATCTTCGGAGAACTCAACTGCAGCGAGGCCACGTTCCTTAGCGGTAAACTCCTTGACAAGCTTATTGGTCTCGATGTTCCAGAGGCGAGCAATGCCGTCACCGCTGGCGCTGACGAGGAACTTGCCGCGGAGCTGGACAGCATTGACTGGGCCACGGTGGCCTTCAAGGGTACCCTTGATTTGGAAGGTCTCACGGTCCCAGACGAAAATCTTGCTGTCCTTGCTGCAGGAGATGATGTGCTTAGCGTCAAGGGCAACGTCTAGGACTCCGCCAGTGTGAGCGCGCAGACGCTGGATGGGTTCGTATGTCTTGATGTCCCAGACAATGAGATCAGAGTCCGAGGACCCTGTGACCAGGATGTTCTCGTCGTATTGCAAGCAAAGAATGCTTGCGTCGTGCCAGTAAGCCGGAGTGTGGTAAATGCTGTTACCATAGACCGTACCGTTCACGCTGGCCACGGCGCTGTGGAAGGAAGGGTAGTCGACGGTGCGAAGCGGTTTCGGGCCTGGCACTGGCTTGACGTTAGGACCGCCAATGACCCGAATGCACTGCATAGTGTTGATATCCCAGACGCGGATAGTCCTGTCGCGGGAGCCAGTGATGATCTTTTCCTCGTCGAACTGTACACAGTAAACGCTATCTGTGTGTCCAGAGAGGTATGTAGCCTTTCCAGACTGCTGCGCACCCATACGCCATTGTCTCTCAAGCAGGGTGCGGGCGCGATACATCATCTTCCACTCTTGCTTGGGCATGTTCGGCTGGCCAGTGCCAGGGCCGCCGACTTGAACGGGAGCCGGGTTTGTGTGGATCTGGCGCTGCCAGCGTCTAAAGAAGGCAGTGCGCCAGACAGACTCATCCTTGGCGAGGTTGTTCCAAGAACGACTGACTTGCGAAGCGGCGGCGAGCGAGGGGCCGTCCAAGAGGTCAAAGATTGCCAGGTTGAGCTCCTGTGGAAGGATGCCGTTGGCGAAATCGATTCTTCCATCGTCAATGGGCAGGGGAGCTGGAGACATCTGGACGTCACCGTCGCAATCCCTCTGCGGAGAGTCAAAACGGGCGTAGGTCGAGAGGTCTGCTCCACTGTCTGCAGCGCTAGAAATAGATCCCAATCGCGAGCGTTGAGCGAGAGTGTCCTCTTGTGCGTCGCCCTCAATAGTACTGTCAAAGCTAAAATTGGTATTGAAGCGAGCAGCGGACTGCCTCGCACTTTCACCACCAATGGGCCAGTTCAGCTTGGGCGCTGAGCGAGGGGCCTGGCCGAAAGGAGGAGCAGGAGTATCCTTGCGCTCTGCGCTGGAAAGAGTAGCGGTGCGTGACTTCTTCGGGCGTTCGTCGCCGTGGATGCCGTTCCGCTTGGTGGGTGAAGTCTGCAAAGGAAGCAGCGAATCCGGGAAAAGTGACTGGCTTCCCTCTGAACCGCTGGGCTTCCTGCTTCTCAGGTATGTCTGACCACTTGTGATGTTTGTGCCAAAATCATGCATCTTCTTCACGGACCTGCTCAATCTGCGGCTCAGGGAACTCTTGCGGGATGGCTCGTCGGCGCTCGAGGGAGAAGTGGCGCCAGTCGGAACGGTGACTGTGGCATTGGATGAGACACCAACATGCGACAGGAAGCTCGATGAGCTGGGCTGCGAGTTTCCAATTGGCCTCGTGAGCTGTCTTCTCCGCGACCTCTGGCTTCGCCAAAATGCAAGCCTGGACTCCTCGGTCGGGAAATGCGGATCGCGAAGGACATTCGGGTTGTACTCCTGAGGGCGGAAGTCCGACCAGCTCATGCTAGGCGTGTGAACCTTATTGCTGGAGGCGAAGTGGTCATCGTGATCGGATGGTGGTGAGAGGTCGGCGGCGGTATCGTCACGCGAGAGAGAGGTCCTCCTGGCAGGGGCGCTAGAAAAGTCAAGACCTTGCATCTGCTGCTGCTGATCCTCCTCTTGTCGGGCGTGGCAGGGGTTGTTGAAGGGCATCGTGGACGAGTGCACGGTGTGTGGGCGCTGGTCGGGCATGCGCGGGCGTTGCAAGAAGGAGGATCCAGAGTATTCGTAGTTCATGACTGATGACAAGGCCGGCTTGTTGTAGTGCAGGATGGCTGATGGATTGGCGGCACTAGTGGCAGGTGGCGCGCTCAACAGCGGTGAATGGGAGCGACACGCTGATCCGGGGAATGGAGTGATGGGTGGGCGGTGGAGGCTGCAACGGGGCTAGCGCTCAATGCCGCAGATAAAAGTTAAGAGGAAGGAGCGAGGCGGGCTGCGCAGGCGTGCAGGCCGAGGCGGTGGTAGTGGTTGTGCGGCGGCGGTGGCGACGGAGAAATGATGATGATGATGGTGGTGATGATGTGGTGCGATGCAATGTGATGCAGGAGGGCGGAGAAGTCGCGAGGTGCGGCGCGCAGGGGCGGAGGGCAGGCCGGAGCGCGAGGCGAGGATGGTCCCGGGGGCGGCGGTGCGGCGGCCGGTGGTTGGCGCGGTAATGAGCAGTGTAGCAGGCTGCGGGCGCGATGGGAAATGAAGGAGTGACTGCGTGCGAGCAGATGCAGATCCGGATGGGATGGGTGTGTTGGGCTGGTCTCGGGCTTGGGGTGGCGTGGCGGATTCGGGGGAGGGCAACGGGCGGCGCAGCTCTATTATGCGCGACAGGGGCGGCGGCCGGGCACGACGGGCGGCGGAGGCTGCTGCGATGGTTTTGCGATGGTTTGGCGAGGTTTGTTACTCGTGGCGGCGGCGATTGGGCGGCAGGACGGGGGCAGGGTTGTGGCACGAGCAGGCACGACGAGCGACGACGCAGCGTGCGGGCGAGGTAATAAACAACGACAGCGGTACGCCAGCGGCGCGGACGGGGTGCGGGCTGGACGGGCAGAAGGCAAAAACTCTTGCAACGATCTCACGGCCGGCGCGAAGAATTAGGCATATCTTGAGGTACAGCAGTACCGTGGTAAGCTTGTCGAGGAGCCGGGCGCGGGCTGGGCGCAGCGTGCCATCCGATGCGCATCGCTCGCCGGGCGGGCACACGACGCGCACTGCTGGGGCTGCTGGTGCTGCCGGTGCTGCTGTCCGGCGGCCGGCGAAGTCTCTGCAGCGCCCCAGGGCTCGCTGCCTCCGACTTCCTCTCCAGACCATCCCGAGCTTCAACCCTCGACCAGCCCGCCCGGCGAATTGGATCTGCTGCCCGCCGCGACCCAACAAGTGCCAACATCTCATCATCTCATCACCGTCTGTCGTCCCGTCCGCCCTCCCTTGCAATGCTCGCTGCCGCGGACGCCTGCTGCCCTCCGCGCCGCGCAGGGCCCGCCCGCCGTCGCCTGCGCCGTCGCCTGCGCCGCACAGAAACTTCGGTGCGTCTGTCCGTCCACGCCTCGCCTCCCGACTTGTCTCAGGCGTTGCCACCCACACGCCCGCGCCGCACGTGGAAGCTCTGCCCGCAGGCCGCCAGCCCCATACCCGACTCCTCGGCCGCCTGCCAGTCCTGAGCCTTAATCCGCGCCTGGTATGACGCTGCCGCGCCCGAGCACGCCATGGCGAGGAAGTCGATGTGCCCTGCGTTGGTCTCGTGTTTGCCGGTGGTCATGACTGCGCTGCGTTGTGCGCTGCCTCCATCAGACGCCTGCTACCTAGGTACCTATGTGTGTATGTATGTATGTACTGTACGCAAGATACTCGCGACAACACCGCAAACGATACTGCGTGTCGTGGCCGGCGCCGCTGGCACTGCACACGAATCGTGGCTCGCCCCCGTCTCCTGTCTGCACCGCTGTTTCGCATGCCCTCTGCCCTACCGTGCATGCTTTTCCCTGCCGCCAGCGCATCGCCCGTGTCGTCCTAGCCGTGCCCATCCTTCCCTTGTTCCACGCCATGGTACGGCCCGCCGTCAGGATGCCCACGCTATCTTTGGAAGCTGGCGAGTCTGGCGACTACCCCGGCGTCGCCCGCGTGCTGCTCGCCTGGTACCGCTGCTGCGCCGGCTGGACCGACTAGTCGTGACGCGCGACAGCCTCTCGTTTCACTCTTACCAGACTTCACTTCTGCTGTGCTGCACCACTCACCACGCGCCTCTGCACTGCCGCATCGCACTTGTTCCACGCACTGACTTCCCGTCCGCACCTCACCTTCTGCATCCGCGCATTGCACGGCCAGCTCCGCTCCCATACCACTCGATACCCGCACTTGCCGTCGGTTCGACCAGGTACAACCACCCTCTGCACCGACGCCCACATGGCAGGGTCGCCCACGTCAGCCGTCTCAGCTCGAGCCTCCGGGCCCAGCAGCATCCCTCTGCTGTACCGGCTCTTCTTCCTGTACATCGAGCCCGTAGCCACCGCGGTCGGCGCCTACTACGCCGCGCTCGACCAGCGGGCGTACGCGCACCTGACCCTCCCCTCGGCCACCGGCTCCATCCTCGGCACGACCGTCTCCACGCGCGAGTCCATCGTCCTCAACCAGCTCGCCAACATGTACTTCGTGTTCGCGCTCAACGAGGCCCTCGTGCTGCGCGCGACGGCCGACCTGCGCGTCTGGAAGGTCTTCTTGCTCGGCCTGCTCATCGCCGACTTCGGGCACCTCGCCAGCGTCGCGCCCAAGGGCCTCGAGCTCTACTACCGCTTCTGGGAGTGGAACTCGATCGACGCGGGCAACCTTGGCTTCGTGTACGTCGGGGCCGCGATGCGGACGTGCTTCCTGCTGGGCGTTGGTTTCGCCGCTGCTGCTCGGACCGGCCAGAAGAAGAAAGCTTCCTCCTCCTCCAAGTCGAAGAGGTAAAGCTGCAGAAACGAGGGCGAGTACGAAGTGAAGTCAAACGATCCGCTGATTGTACGGTGTCATTGGCCTGCGCGCCTGCAGGCGCCGCGGTTCGTCGGCGCTGGAGGCGTGCCTGGAAGCTTGCCGTGCGCTCGGGAGCCCGCTTCGCCGCTGACTTCGCAGGGGCGTGATTGGCGCTGGCGTTGTTTCGCTGGGTGCTGGTTGCAAGGCGTTCTGCGCCAATGGGTCGACAGCTGCGTTGATTCCGCGCGCAGCTGGTCACGCTTCCACGTCGAAGGTCTCAGCTGGGAGTTCTGCGGCGTAGCCTAGAATTCGACCAGACGGCCAGAGGTTCCGCGGCGAGCCTAAGGCACGCAGGCGCGCGAGTACCGAATTCTTCCAATGTCAATTGTAATACACATCTCGGGTCGTCGTGTAGCCGGCTGTTGCCTTTGGTGCAATGACGGCCTCGTGAATGCGGTACACGTCAAGCCTACATTATTGCAATGTGCAGAATCTAGAACCACGCATATGCGGCGGCATGTTCGCACGGCGCCGTCGATCCCGTCTTCACCGTGACGTGACATTTTCCCGCCTCGAGCCGACTGGGGAACCAAATGGCTAGACGTGCGTGATTGCAGGAAACGTCAGAGGGCGTTCGAAGCTGCTCGCTCTCTTCATCATTCTCGAAGTCCATGCACGGCAGACTTGCAAGCGTTCATGCGTCACATGAAAAGCCACTGCACTCTGTCAATGCTCTCCGCATCGAGATGCCACTGCTGGCTTCGACGAGCCGAGGCTGCAGCAGCACTCATCAGCCCGTGCCGTCTTTCGCCTCGCTTGCGGCAGAACCCTGGCTTCATGTAGGCATATTGTTCGGCGGTTGATGCGGGATGCGAGCACCCGCTAGCTTTTGCGGTGAACCCAGCCAGTGAGGAGTCGTCGTTGGTGATATGGGCTGCGATGTTGTGTTTCCTTCGCTAGATACTGCGACTCACTGCTTCACGGTGCTCGCGAGAGAGGGGTTTTCGAATCGAACGATGGGTTCGAGAAGGGCGTGATTGAGCCGGATATGTAGTACGGTTCTGCAAAGCTGATGCAAACGAAGGTGTGTCTAGTTGTAGCTTTTCGACAACGTATGCTGTCTAGCTGTATTGTGTGCTGGGTGCAAGGAGCTCCCACTTTGCAAGGGTGAAACAATGTTTGCGATGGCAATATGCTATTCCACAGGTCTCCTCAACCAGCCTCTCACCTTCCTTCTCGGAAGGTGACGGCAGAGTCATCGCATTGCCCCATCTTCAGCACCCAAGCGACAAACCACCACCGCCCTTCACTCCTCGCCAATGACCACATCAACACTCCCCGAGCCAGTCCTAACCTCAATCTCGCTGTCTCCATCCCCCTTGTGCGCCGTGACCTTCTTCCCAACAACCCCGTCCTCCCCATCAACAACGACCCCCCTCCCCACAACCCTCACACTCCCGCTCCTCGACTCCCCTACAATCCCTCCCTCCCACTCCCCAGGGTACACCACCCTCACCGCCCCCGACCCAGCACTCTCATGCACCGCCCTCAACCCCGCAAGCCCCCCTCCCTCACTCCACACCCTCCCCTCCGTCGCCCCTCGCCCCCTCCCCGTCCTCAACACCCTCTCCCCCGCCCCCTCCCCGTCCACAGCCACAGCCACGACCTCCACCCCCAGACTCCCGCTCTCCGACGCCAACGCCGTCTCCGCCCCCAGCAAAAACCTCCCGCCGACCGCGCCGGACCCCGTGCGCACGCTCGTCACGTACTCGCGCTCCGGCGCGCCGCGCGTCTCGAAGTCGGCGCGCACGCTGCCCGAG
>JAKLND010000117.1:28878-78765 GCA_022813125.1 Septoriella neoarundinis | reverse complement strand
GCCTTGCCTGCCCGCCGGCCGCCCAGCTCGCGCGCCCTCCCACGCTCCCAGGCCCTCGTCCTGCGCCCGTCTGCGCGCGCACCGCCAGCGCCTCTCGCCCTCGCGGCCACGGCGGCGGGTCGAGTCCAGCGCCACTGGCGCGTGATTCAGCGCACAAGGACGGATACCGAAGTCGACTGTGCGACGTCGAGCAACCCGGTAAAGGCGCGACGGGATGGGATGCTGGTAGCCTTGCCTGCAACCATCTACACGTGCAATGGAGTCTGGTACAATCAATCCAGCAGCACTGAACGCTTCCGGTACGTCCTGCTGCCCGCCTGCGCAATGCGACGCTGCCCGCCGTCCTGTTCTGCGGTCGCGTCGCCGTCGATTGCTTCTCTCGCTGACCCGCTCTTCCCTCTAGCCTCCACGATCGCTCCCAACTTGCTCTCGCAACCTAGCCCGCGCGGCACGAAACGAACGAGATCGCCAGACGAGTACACCGGCGCTGTCGGTGTCGAAGGACAAGGCGGTACGTCTCATCGCGCGGTCATCCTATGGCGGGGCGCTGTCGCATCGCGATAAATTACACCTACATGTACTAACATCGTGCTCAGACGACAACAAATCCAACAAACGAACAAGAGCTACGGCCGACGCCACCCCGTCAAGAACCATGTCGCTCTCACTCGCGCAACCCATGCAAACGCCACAAATCAAACCTGAATCTCTGCCAAAATCATCACCCAGCCAGACGTCGCCGCACAGGTCGACTCCTGGCTCTGCTTCGAAAGCTCCAGTCGTCAAAGCGTTGCCGACCGTACGCGACCACACGACGGATCAACTCAACTCCGAAGGCGACGAGTATATTCCAAGAGAAACCGACCCAGATGGCGAAACGAAAGTCTCAAAGGATGGCTACCCTCTGGACGGCCGAAAGTACAGATGTCGAACATTTCAAGTTCCTAACAGGGGCGAGAAACTTTTCATGCTAGCGACCGAATGCGCCCGCGTTCTTGGCTACAGGGATTCTTACCTGCTCTTCAACAAGAACAGATCGCTCTTCAAGATCATCGCCAACCAAACTGAGAAGGACAATCTCATTGCGCAAGAAATTCTTCCTTACTCCTACAGGTCGCGACAGATTGCCATTGTCACCGCGCGATCTATGTTTCGCCAGTTTGGTGCTAGGCTGATCGAAAACGGGCGACGCGTAAGGGACGATTACTGGGAGGCGAAAGCTCGTAAGCAGGGTTTTACCGAAGAGGACGCCGCTGGAGAGAAGCGGCCCGGCGCAGCCAAAGCCAGGGAGGCTGCAGCTGCAGAAGCGAGCAGCAACACCTTGACGTCTTTGCCCCAGGGCGAGATCATTTACAACACCAACGGTCTGGAAGGGCACCCACCAGGCTTGCACCCCGCGACTCTCGCGCCCTTGCCGATGATTCACCTGCCCAGCGAAGACCTGCGCCCGGGCACTTACGGAAACGTCATCCGCCCGAGACAGGAAATTGCAGGTCCGCCCTACCAAGACCGCACTCAATCCAGCAGTGCAAACGAGATCTTGACTCAAGCCTCCCATGCAGCCGAGTACAACAAGCAGCTGGGTGCTCAACGCCAACACCGTTCGCAGTACTTGGATAACTACTGGAAGCGTCCACATGAGCAGCCGTCCCCTCAAGCGACTCAAGCTGAGGCCGACATCAATACTGTCGCGCCGCAACACTTGCAGTCGCCTCAGGCTGCCGCAGGTAGTGGGCAGCCTCGTCTGCCGCAGCATGACGCGATGTCGCAGCCCGGTTCTCAAATGATGCCTCAGTCTTACTCTGGGTTCCCCAACCCGCAGAACCCGATGCCTTCTCCGGTCTCAAATATGCAACGCTCCATGCCGTCAGGACCTATGCACCAAGGCTCGCCGTCGATGAACATGGGTCCTGGTCAACAACATCGCCAGACTCCGTCGTACGGTGGCGGGTACCCTTCAAGCCAAATGTGGCAACCCTCCCTGCCCCAGCCTTCGCCATTGTCGCAATCGCATCCAATGTCGCAGTATGGTCAACAACAACAACAGCAAGCTAACCAAATGCTACCGCCTCAAATACCCGGTCAGAGCAACATGGGCTACGGCCAGATGAACGCTCTGGCAAACCCTTCTTATGGCCAAATGAACCGCAGCATGTATCAGCCTAGCCCGTCGCCTCAGCAGTTTGGCATGCAAGCAACGACGGCTCCGCAATCCGGCATGCAGAGCTGGTCGCAAGCTCCAGGCACGATGCCACAATACGGCCAGGGCTTCCAGTAAGCCAACATCACATCATGAGCTCATTACTATGCACGAAGAAAGACGCGAAGCTTCACGTTCTATACCCCTTGCAACATGTTCGGACTCTGATGATACCCTTGATTCCGCGTCGGCGCTCGTCTTTAATTCACCACCATACACCGGCATGGACTACACTTCTCTTGCCCATATTCGACCGAGGCATCCTCGCCTCGCCTTTGACATCAAGCATCCCGGCAACATCATCTCAAGAGCAGAAAATCCGAAAAAAAAAAAACAATTTTCTCACCAAGCACATCACCAACTTACCATTCTCCTGGCTGGATGGCTATTTCGCATGTTCCTCCTCCGGATTACCATTCCAGCTGTCCACCAATACCTTCATCCGAGCGCAGACACCGAGAGAGGGAAGCAGCAAAGCTAGAGCGATCTGGCGCGAGCGACGGGAAAGATTGGATTTGTTTTCGGAGTGAAGGCGGAAATGGCGGCGGATACCTTTTTGGGTTCTTTTGTCTGTGCTCGAGTTGCGACCGTCTCTTTTGTGACTTTGTTGTCTTTACTCAGAGTCGGATATACCCCCAGATTGTTGCGTTCTTGCTTCTTTTTCTTCCCTCTTTCGTTTCTTCTGATGTCCTGCTTGGCGCTTCCAGATTGTGGCGATCTTTCGTGCTTGATTCCCCCTTGCCCCCTTTACGCGTCTCGTCACCAAGCATACGATCGAACAACACATCCGACACAATGACCGGCTCTGAGCTCTATTGCACTTTGAAATTTCCATCAATTTTTCCATATCGGTGCCGAAGGGTGATTGCTAGTCTGGCATTCTTGCGAGAAGAAAGCGGCGGCAGCTTCACCGTCTCATCATTTGCTTTGGTACTCTGCGCGTTCGGGCTTTCCAATTCGAAACATCTCTTCTCTCCTATAACGTCATCTCTGGTTCGTCAATAAGTAGTCATCAACGAGCAGATTTTATAATGAAAAATCGATATCTTGGTTCTTATGACCCTTTGGCGCATGCGCTTTCACAATTCTCGTTCTCTTGTTTCTGTCGTTGACTCATCCAAATCATGAGAGCAGTAGACACCCTCTCATCACACATTACCCACTCCCCAAACCTCGCCCTATGCGCCTCAGCTCCAATTCACACTCATGATCCTTCCAACTTCACTGCACCCAACTTCACTTCAGCTCCCCATTCAACGCCACAGCCATGTTCCCAATATCCTCCGGCGTCGTCCTGCAGCAACCCCCGATCAACCTCGCGCCTGCCTCCCGGAACCTCCCCGCCGACTCCCGCATCGCCTGCCCCGTCGACCGCTCCCCCGTCCACGCGTGCTCGCCCGCCACGTACGTCTCGCCGCTGTTCGGGTAGCAGAGCAGCGGCAGCTCAGTCAGCGTCCGCAGGTGCTGCAGCGACTCCAGCGCCTTCTGCGGCGGCACGCAGTTCAGCCCGAAGGAGAGGATTTGCCGCGGGTATCGTGAGACGAAGGAGAGGACGTCGGCCAGCGGCGTCCCGTCGCTGAGCGTCGTGGGCGTCGCGAGCGTGATCCCCAGCCAGGCGGTCGCGGTCGGGAACTCGGTCTGCAGCAGGGTGAGGAGGGCTTGCAGCTCGGGGAAGCTGGGGATCGTCTCGAGCGCGAGCAGGTCGACGCCCGCGCCCAGCAGGGCCGCGATGCGCGGGCGGTGGAAGGCCTGGAATTCCTGCGCCGTGCAGACGTAGTCGCCGCGGTACTCGGAGCCGTCGGCGAGGTAGGCGCCGTAGGGCCCCACGCTGCCGGCGACGAGGAGTCTGCGGGAGGCCGGCACGCCGGCGGCGTAGGCTTGGTCGCGGGCTTCTTGCGCGAGGGTGGCGGAGCGGGCGACGAGGTCGCGGCCCTGCGCTTCGGAGAGCGAGAGGTGCTCGGACAGGCCGCGGATGCTGGCTTGGTAGGAGGCGGTGATGGCGACGTCGGCGCCGGCGAGGAAGTAGTCCAGGTGCACTTGGCGGATGCTGTCGGGGTCTTCCAGGAGGGTCTTGCCGGACCAGAGGGCGTGCGAGAGGTCGTGGCCGCGGGTTTCGAGCTCCGTTGCGAGGGCGCCGTCGATGATGAGGCTTCTGTTGTTTGCTAGGAGGGCGGCGAGGTCGGTGGGAGAGAGCATGGTGGCGTCAATGTGTGAGGTGATCGTCGTTGATATATCGATTCCGTTCCCTCGCTTGTGACTTTGAACTTTTTTCTTTCCGACCAATTGCCTTTGATTCGACGACACGATGAATTTCCAAGCAGTAGTCACCGCAATATGATGTTAACTTATTCAAAGAGCGACGGATTCGCTGGGTGTGCACGCGACACAGTCATATTTCGTCGAGGCCGAATTATCACACCATTGAGAAACGTCTGAGCTTAGCTTTTACGTGACCTGGCGCATCAGAGCAACTAGGGCAACCCCAGCATGCACTTGTGGTGTTGTCAGCCGTAGCACGTGGCAATATCGACAAAAGCTCTGACAGACATCGAGCTCACCGTCATATTCTGAGTATTTGCAGAAGAGATCGTGTCCAACGACGACCGCGGCTAGCACTATTGCAATCAATTGTCGGTCTCCATCGGCGAAGACTTGCCGGGCGACGTCCACAGCTTGCGAAGGCGGAGGGCGGTCTTCACGGGCCGAGGAGGGGGGTTGGTCCCAGCTTCCGCGTGCAAGCTGGCAGCCAGCAAGCCAGCCGGCCGTTCAGGCGGCATACAATCGCATTGGAAACACCCTCCGCTCCCCTCTAAAACACCCGCCGACCCTTCAGCTGCTACGACACACTCAAGAGCGGGCAGGCGACGCGCCCGAATGCCAACATGTCGCTGTTCTCCTTCTCAACCCCGCTAGATATCGACATCGTCCTCGCCGACACCGATGACCGACCGTCCGTAGACGTCAAGCTCGACAAGAACAGACGCGAGAAGGCGCCGCTGTACCTCGATGGAGAAACAGTCAAGGGTGCCGTCACCATTCGGCCCAAGGATGGCAAGCGTTTGGAGCACACCGGTATCAAGATCCAATTCATCGGCACGATTGAGATGTTCTTCGACCGCAATACACATCATGAGTTCATGGGCCTTCAGACCGAATTGGCTGCGCCGGGTGAGCTGCAACACCCAGTGACCCTACCGTTCGCATTCAAGAATGTCGAGAAGATGTACGAGAGCTACAATGGCATCAACGTAAAGTTGCGCTACTTCCTGCGCGTTACGGTCAGCCGGCGCATGGCAGATGTGGTGCGGGAGAAGGACCTCTGGGTGTACAGCTACCGACAACCGCCTGAGAGCAACAGTGTGATTAAGATGGACGTCGGTATCGAGGACTGCTTGCACATCGAGTTCGAGTACTCCAAGAGCAAGTACCATCTAAAGGACGTCATTGTCGGCCGCATTTACTTCCTCCTGGTGCGATTAAAGATCAAGCACATGGAGCTTTCAATCATTCGCCGCGAAACTACTGGGGTTCCTCCCAATCAGTACAACGAGTCAGAGACGCTTGTCCGCTTCGAGATCATGGACGGCTCGCCCTCCCGCGGCGAAACTATACCAATCCGTCTCTTCCTCGGTGGCTTTGACCTGACGCCTACCTTCCGCGATGTGAACAAGAAATACAGTACACGCTATTACCTCTCTTTGGTCCTGATCGACGAGGACGCCCGCCGTTACTTCAAGCAGAGCGAGATCGTTCTCTACCGACAGGCACCCGAGAACTCCGAGCTCGCGCAGCGACAGGCAAAAGAAGTCCAAGCCAGCTAGGAAGACGCTAATGAGACACGAGGGCGCACGGAGTTTGAGGAACACACAGAGGACAGAACTGCCACGCCCATGAATGGCCTCTCCCGCAACAATAGCAGCAACGACCTGCTCTCGCAGGGAGGCACCCGTGCAGGAACACCACAGCCCCAGCGCAACCGTGGCAACCCGCTCATGCGCCTTGGCGCTGCCTGCGACAGCTCCATGTCCGTGGCATCCGCCCCGCCGAAGCCTAAGGGCGACTGGGACGAACTTTTAGCGGGCTGCAAGAGCAAGGATCTCGAGCGGCAGCAAGCAAAAGGCCAAAGCGACGAGCAAGCCGCAGGCCGCAGGCGTACTGGGAGCAACGTGACGCTTTGATTGCTTTTGGGTGCATTTGTTTGGTTCTGATGTGATGTTTTCTCTAGGGGTTTTGCTTTTAATGTATTTTGGTTTTATCTTCCGCTTATGGTCTCATGCCTCCCACGTGCTCGTCCTATCGTTGATATCGCCTACCAAGGTCATTGTATGCATCTTGCAACTATTCAAAGGTTTTTGCCTTGTCAGAATGCCTGCGAGATTTGTAGGCTGCAGCCTTCAATGCTGCAGGCAGGCTGTCGTTTCCCTGGACCTGAATACCTGACCCGCCAACCCCACGTCTCCGCAACTTTGATTGAGCCTCATCAATCAATGCGATCATCGCCATCCCACCACCGCGGTACCCTTCACAACCACAACCTCACCACACAACCATGGCAACCGCCACATCTTCACCCGCCACGCCGGGTCTCACGTCCACACCCTACCCACCTCTTACCACAATCAACAAGCCCTCCTCCGCCACCTTCACCCTCCCCTCCTACACCAGCTTCCCACCCTTCTACACCCTGCAGCCAAACCTCACTACCCGCGCTCGGCAACTCGCCCTCTGGACAAACCTCATCCTCTCCTACTCTGCGCACGCCCGCCTCTTCCGCCTCTCCCTCTCCGCCCCGCCTGCAAACCTCCTCTCCAACCCCGCCCTGCACCGCGCCCTCTCCGAACCCGACACCCGCGCCGTCCTCGACCACATGGTCCAGCAAGGCCGCGCGGAATGGATCCCTGCCGCCTCGCGCGCCGAGCGCCCCGCGGCCGTGTGGCTATACTGGCGCAGCTTGGCGGAGTGGGCGGATTTGATCTATGGGTGGGTGGACGAGACGGGTCAGAAGGGGTCGGTGCTGACGGTTTATGAGCTGAGGGAGGGCGAGGCGGTTGGGGGGAGGGAGTGGGTGGGGATGGATGAGGAGATGCTGAGGAGGGTGTTGGGGGTGTTGGTCAAGAAGGGGAGGGCGCAGATTTTTGGGCAGGAGGAGGGGGCGGGTGTTAAGTTCTTTTGAGAGTGGGCGGGAGAATAAGTCGGGTTGACTATCTTGTCAGAGGGAGCAGCTTCTCTCCGAGCTCTGTTCAGAATTGCGAGGAATCGACGCTGCAAGTATACCAGACATTCTGGACTCCCTGTCTGTAAGCGAACATGAGCTTGGAGGATCCGGACCTCACATGCGCTGGTTTCTTGGAGGCATGCTCTGGACAGTCGACAGAGCTGGGGGCGGTGGCAAGCTTATACTGCCATTCAACGCCTTGAGGGGTTGTTTGTGCAGTCTGAGGGCCATTGTGACAAGGATCCTTTCGAGAGTATCAAGTCCACTGGGCTCAGACCAGGGAGGATCACCAAGCACATGGTAATTCGGTGGTGTTTGTGATCTTCACCCAGACGACTGCCATAGCATTCGGATGCTCAACTGCAAGGAGACACCTACCAATACCCGCCAGCAAGTTTGCTGCAAGATCCTGGCATTGCAGTCGTTCACGTAAGAACAACAGATCCGAAGCTTAGACTCTCCACAATGCCAACCCAGATCCAATAGAGCCTCGCCAGAAACACCCAGCAATACGACACAACCTTCACCTCCGGCCATCTCGCCCTACCACCCGCAAAGAATACCTTAACTGTGTGCGCCCTCTCGACCTGAACCGCCTCTCGTCCAAACTCTGACCATCCCACGCCAAACAGTAACCTGCATGGCCACACGCATCGACCCCGCCGCCGCCGCCTGGGCATCACTCGCGGCGGCGCACACCCGGCGGCAGCGCTCGAGATGCCCTGCGCTCCATCCCCATCTCGCAGCACCTGCTGGGCCCGCGCGAGATCTTGCTGGTCAAGCATATTGGGTGCGAGATGCTGACGGTCTCGAATGAGGACGCGAGAGCGGCAGTCCGGGCGAGCGGTGGGAATCTGGAGGAAGAATCCGGTGTTCAGTCGTTTCCGGAGCTGGGGCGTGCTGTCTAGGATGAGGTGGGGTTTTTGGGAGGGGCATGAGGGCTTGCCGGAGGGCTTGAAGGTCAGTGATTGGGTTTATGATGTGCTGACGGGCAGAGTCTGGAGGGTTATTTGAACAATGGCGACGGTAGGGTTTGATCAGTCACCATGCTGGGTTCAAGTCAGGGATGGAATTGGATAGCTTGAGTTACAGCTATCTGATTGACAGTCTCTACGGTCCTGCCGTCACTGAAGTCATCTGAAATGCTCTCCTTTGCAAATTGACATTTCATTCCACTACCCTTCCATGTGCTTGATTTTCCGCATCGAACCAATGTTGAGGAATGGGGACATCATCAATTATCTTTTGTTCGCTCCTCGCTCTCAAAGATCCACTTGTCAACCATCGCACGGTCTCGCACCTTAAGCCCTACCTTGAAAGGCTTAGGGTCCATCGTCAAGCCATTCGGCAACTGGTTGCAGCCAAAGCAGTTGAGGATCGGTCGGTCCTTCGCCTCCTTGGGGGGCAGGATCTCGAAGGAGACGATCAATCGTAGGAACGCGGTGTACAGCTCGCGGTTGGCGAGGTGGGCGCCGATGCACCTGTTTCATGGTCAACTATGGGTTCGTAAGCACAGTTAGGGGGGGAAACTCACATGCGGCTGCCCGCACCGTATGCGTAATGCGGCGTTCCCCGTGTAGCAGAAGCATCGTCGACGCTCGTGTCGGCCATGTACCTGTCAGGGTTGAACTCCCAGGGCGCCTTGAAGTGGGTGTCATCGTAGTGCGCGCCGTATGCGTTCATGTAGAAGCTGGTACCCTTGGGAATTACCGCGTCACCCCATTTGATGTCGCGGATGTTCTCGCGCGGCAGGCAGATGGGGATGACGGACCAGAAGCGAAGAGTCTCCTTGACGAGGGCGGTGATGTAGGGCACTTTCTCTTCCGACAAGCAACGTTCCCAGGCGTCGTTGTTGGGGTAGACCTTGTTGATTTCGGCCAGTGCTTGTTCTTGAATCTCTTGACCTTGTGGCGACGCGAGGTAGGCAATACACATGATCAGGTTGCCTGGCACGGTGTCAAGGCCTGCGGAGACCATGCTGAGGCCGATGGACATGACCTCGGCTGCCAGAGTATTAGCTGTGTGGATGATCAAGAGGATCAAGTACCATCGACTCACCATCATTGAGCTTCACCTCGGGATCCTTGAGCACGTGCCCGGTAATGCAGGGCGTATCGGTACCATCCGCGATCCTCTGCTTCAGCATGTCGATGAGCTTGTACATATAGGTCGCTCTTCGCTTCTTGTACTCCAGTGCCTTCGTGTTGCCACCTGGCTTCAATCGAAGCAAGGGAACATAGTCGGCCCAGTTGTTGGCGGTAGATCGGAAGTTGCTGATCTCACGTTCGACATGCGTAATCTCTTGGAGCATTGCGTCGTTGATGTTCCCATCGATGCGCTCACCGTAGTTCAAGGTCAATGACGTTGAAAGTGCGAATCGTTGAAAGTAGGCGTTGGGGTCAATGTCCTTCTTTCCAAACTCGCTGTTGACGAGCATCTCTTTGATACTCTTCGTGCACTCGTAATCGATGATAGGCATGTAGCTCTGCACTGCTGGACGATTGAGAGCAGTAGCCGCGGCTTTGCGTCTGGCCTTACAGCTCTCGTCCCAGGGCGATGTTCCTATGGTGAATCCCTCGCTGGAGCTCACGACTGTGTGGAAGGTGTGCAGCGTCGGCCGGCTGATGAGAGCGGATTGGTTTGTAATCCACAAGTTCTTGACGCTGTCGAAAGTGTTCGCAAAGATAATCCGACGGTTACCAAGGCGGGCCTGAAACACGGGTCCGTACTTCTTGCTCCATTCTGCAGCCTTCTTCGCATGATTGTCACCAAGCTCGTACAGGCTTCCTATGACGGGTGGAGCGGGAATCTCGGGCAGGCCTTTGATCTTAGGCACATCAGTTCGGTCGAGGATCTTGACGACGGCGTAGATGAGCGCGACAAGGAAAAAAGGGAGGATGTGAGGTTGCAGGAGGAGTTGGATGAGGCCTTGCGGCTCGTTTGTTGCTTGGGCCATGGTTGTAGTGAAGGCCCTCACTCACCAGACGATGGCAGGTCAGGCAGCTCGAAACAGGAAGTAAGATACCTACATATACCTGGACGGTGAGAGGCTCACGAGAGCTCTGCGTAGGACCTCTGCTAGCCGAGGAGCTGGCATGGTCGTGTTGTGCCTCACTGCCCGCGCGGTAGGTTGCCGCGGGGCCCAATAAGCCGCGAGGCAATGTAGCGGCGGGTCATCCGCGGTGGAAGGTTGGAAGAGGAGAAGCGGAGGGTGATGGAGGTGCGGGGAAACCGTTTGGAGTGCGGAAGCGGGAAGGAATGCGCACTGGGGACGGCATTTCCATCTACATCTGCTCTTTGGCAATTTGATTCACTGCAGCTGGTCCATCAGATTCCGCGCTTGAGTGCCTTTTTTGCTCCCGCTTGCAGCTGCAACGGAACAAGCGCGTCCTGTGCGACCGTTGAACCGCTTCCGTCTAGAGAGCTGGCATCGTCATCCGAGAGTTACGGTCTATCAGGCATTGGTGGAAGTCATGACTTGCGGGTTACTTTCCGCCAGTAAAAGGATGTGATTTGCTACTCCCCTTCTCTGGAGGGATTGAGACTGCATCCTCACCCAGAGAGCCTCTTGAGTTGAATTGTCTAAAGGTCGACGCGAAGGACACGATCAACGGGCCAATTGTCTGTGTTTGTACGTGGAAGCTGGCGAAGCGAAGCTGCAAAATAAGCAAACGCGGCGCGATATTGGAGTGCGCGGCGTCAACAATCCCAACTCTTCGAGCAAAATATGTAACACGATGAGGGTTTCTTGAGAACGGAAAGATCAATACCAATGCAAACATGAATCTACGAGAATGTTGTCGCGTACCATCACACCTCAATAAGACCTTTCTTCTTTCTTCAAGAGAACTTGAGCTCAGCGGCAGGCTCAAGTGTGCCAGAACACTCCCCAAACCCCACCAGTGCGCCAGGCTCACTGCCGCAGACGCCCGATATTGCGACCTCGTCATAGTCTTCAAGATAGACCCGCTTCTCACCTCCTGCGAGCTGGATCTCCTTTTGACCATTGCCATTCATCTCAAGCAGACATCCTTTCTCGTTTTCAGCTCTTCCCGAGATGGTGCCACTGCCCAGCAGATCTCCGACATTGAACGGGCATCCGCCGATAGTATGGTGCGCGAGCATCTGCGGGAAAGAGAATAGCAGGTTCTTGGCCGTGGTCTGAGAAACGGTTGTGGTCTTCCCGTCATGGGTGGTGATGGACACCGATAGGTCGATATCGAAGTGGCTCTGTCTCTTCTTCTCGTCGAGATAAGGGAGCGGCTTCGTGTCAGTCGGAATGCCATTGGCAGCGAATGGCTCGAGTGCGTCCATCAAGACCACCCACGGACTGATCGATGTGCCAAAGTTCTTGCTATGGACCGGACCAAGGGGTTGATACTCCCATGCTTGGATGTCACGAGCGGACCAATCGTTCATGAGGACCACACCAAAGAGGTAGTCCGGGGCATCCTCGATCCTGATGACATCTCCCATGTCAGAATTGGCGCAGACGAAACACCCAAGCTCGAGCTCAAAGTCAAGTTTGCGGCTGGGCGAAAGGATAGGTTGCTTGACCTCCGCATTGTGGTTCTCGAGGATCTGGCCATTTGGGCGTTGAATGGGCGTTCCGCTCACAACGACACTGGAAGCTCTTCCATGATAGCCAACCGGCATGTGCGTGTAGTTCGGCTGTAGGGCGTTTTCTTCTCCACGGAACAGGGTGCCGACGTTGTGAGCGTGGTTCAAGCCAGCATAGAAGTCGGTGTAATCCCCAATCTTCATGGGCATGTGGTTCTCACATTTTTCCAACGGGATGATAGCCTTCTTGCGCAGGTCGAAGTTTCGCTGAAGGACCTCTGGGAATGGACCGCCATTGAGAAGGACGCTTTGCAAGTATTCCCTCACAATGGTGTGATATTCACGCGTTAGAGCTGCAAACGCGTTTAGAGTCGGCTCGGAGAAGACACTCTGGTACGGCTGGATGGTCGACAAAGCTGAAAAGCCATTGCCAGCGGTAAAGGCTTTCAAGTCAATGGCATAGTCGCCAATGGCAATTGCTGGCCGCGGCTTCTTGTCCTCGGCGGTGGAGATGATGCCAAAAGGGATGTTGTAAATAGAGAAGTGGGACTTCGGATCAACATCGACCCACGACTGGAGAGGTGCCATTGTAACGAGTTCTCAATGGGATTTTGGCTTGATGGTGAGCCGGTGCTGCTGTGACAGCTTCGTGGAATGGGGCCTAGTTGAGGTGATACTGCTTGAGCTTTTGGAGTGAGATTTGGCGATCAGACAGCACTGGTGATCTTCCGAGACCAGGCTGTCAGCTTACAGATGTGTTGTCACTACATGCGCATTTCAATCGGGTGAAGAGAGTGAGCGCTGCTCGAGAATGGAGCTCATAACATTGATGGAGCTGGAGCTGAATGCGGGGTCAGCACGCGACACTCGCATTGATGTTTCCAAGTCGCGGTGCTCCCCCGCGGTGGGGCAACCATCGTGACCAGACCAGTTTATCCTTCACTTGATGTGCCTGTGCCGTTACATCATCCGTGGAAGGCTTTCCATGCGGAAGATCTGCGCAACCTTCGGCATATGAGGTCCCTCTGGCCGAGGGCTGTTGCTAGAGCGAGTGTGGAGGTGAGCTGATCATCCACACCACTTGGTGGCACAGAGAGGGTAGCTAAGCAATAGATAAATTCAGCGCTCTTCCGACTTCAGTGAATAGTCGATACTCACAGCAAGCTTCTCTTCTATTCGAATCCAGACTCAGCTAGCCGAGGCGACCACAACGATGCCTGTCACGGATTTCAAGGTTCCCGAGAAATACAAATACCAGAACGGCTTCAACAGCTATCATGAGACAGAAGCTGTAGCCGGGGCACTGCCAATCGGTGCTAATAATCCCCAGAGAGCACCTTTGGGGCTCTACAACGAGAAGCTTTCGGGGACTGCATTTACAGCTCCCAGGCATGAGAACCAGCAGACCTGGCTCTATCGCATCTTGCCAGCAAGTGCACATTCGCCATTCGAACCGCGAGAGAGCTCCACTTACAACACGAATCCTGAGAACAAGCCTCATGAGAAGATCCATCAGATACCAAATCAGCTCAGATGGGATCCGTTCGACCTTGACAAATCAGTAGATTGGGTGCATTCGCTGCATCTCGTTGCTGGCGCGGGAGACCCAACGATGAAGTCCGGTCTAGGCATCTTCATCTATGCAGCTGGCAAAGATATGGACGCCCAAGATGCATTCTACAGCGCGGATGGCGATTTCCTGATCGTACCACAACATGGCGTGCTCGACGTTCAGACCGAGCTTGGGAATCTCTTGGTACGGCCCAATGAGATCTGCGTGATCCCTCGTGGCATTCGATACCGAGTGACACTTCCAGAAGGTCCTGTCCGCGGGTACATCTGCGAGCTGTATCAGAACCATTTTACACTACCAGACCTCGGGCCGATTGGCAGTAACGCGTTGGCGAATGCTAGAGACTTCCAGGCGCCTGTCGCGTCTTTCGAAGAAGATAATGATGGCAAAACCACCTACACGATCCTCTCCAAGTTTGCCGGCCACCTGTTTGCGGCCAAGCAGAACCACACACCATTTGATGTGGTCGCCTGGCACGGCAACTACTACCCATACAAGTACGACCTTGGCCGCTTCAATACAATGGGCAGCATCAGCTACGACCATCCAGACCCCAGCATCTTCACCGTGCTGACAGCGCAGTCGGACCATCCCGGGACTGCTATCGCGGACTTCGTCATCTTTCCGCCTCGCTGGTTGGTGCAAGAAGACACCTTCCGCCCACCGTGGTACCATCGCAACACCATGAGCGAGTTCATGGGCCTGATCGGTGGACAGTACGACGCAAAGACCGGAGGCGGCTTTCAGCCTGCCGGCGCCTCGCTTCATAACGTCATGTCCGCGCATGGTCCGGATGCGGCGACGCATGAGAAGGCATCTACTGCGGAATTGAAGCCGATGAAGGTTGGCGAGGGCAGCATGGCGTTCATGTTTGAGTCGTGCTTGATGGTTGGCGTGACGGATTGGGGGCTGAAGAAGTGTGCCAAGGTTCAGTCCGATTACAATGCGGAGAGCTGGGAGCCTTTGAAGCCGCGATTTAAGAGGCCAGAGAAGAGTTCCAATGACGTTTCTCAAGATGTCGAAGGAAAGATTGGTGACAAGGGCCAGGTACCACACTGGACCTAAGAACAGTTTGTGGAAGATGTTAGAATAATGGATAATGCCACTTAGTTTGAAGCTTCTCGGAGTCCAAATGGACTGGACGCCTGTGAGTTGAAGTGCCCCTCTCCATTAGAACTTCAGACATGTTGTAGCGTTCAGGAAATAAGCTGAGGGCAAAGAATGTGTTGAGTCGAGCGAGGCTTTTGTGCAACGTCGGCGTTTGATCCTCCGAAGTGTCTCGACATTTCGTCACAAGCGTCCCTGCGCGACCAAAAAGCACCCCGCAGCAGGTGAGCAACTATCCGCTAAAACAACTTGAACATCAACTCCACACCTCAGTCTCTACAAAGACTAATTTCGAACTATCACTTTCAAGCAACAATAAGGATGTCCTCCGATGCTCGCCCCATCGATCCTCTCCGCTTCGCCGAAGCACTCGAAACGCTCCCGCTTGATGCGCTCTTCGCCAAAGCCGCTGAGCTGACCAACAGCATCGAGCAGCTGCGGTCGTCGAATGAGCAGATGGTACCGTTCGCCGACGATGGCGACCAGGATTGCAAAGATGCCATGTTCGAGAACCTAGGTGTGATCACTCGCATGCACGAGCGCGTTAGCCTGATCCGCACAGAGGTTGAGAAGAGAGGCTTGGTCTGGCCGGCGGATGGCGGGCCGCAGGATGTCAGAAGGTTGAGGGAGTTTGGTCTTGAGGGTGAGGCGGGCGAACAGATTGTTGTTGGGAGGACGGAGGGAGCTGCTGCGGATACAGCGCGGGTGAATGGAGTTGCCAGTGAGGCTGAGGCTGGGGCTACAAACAACGATGTAAGGGCAGGGCAGAGCGGGAGGTTAACGGATGAGGAATTGAGGAGGCAAGTGGAGGCGCAGATGGAGTTGGATGATGGAGAGGAAGGCGTGCATCTGTGAGGCAGTCTAAGGAGGATGCTTGAAATGAACAATGAAAACTGCATGGAGACGGAAGCCCGCTGGCCGCCGCGCAGGGAATGCAGTAGGCACTACCGGATGGCGAAGGACAATCCCCTATCTGAACAGGGACGATGGTTGAAGAGGCTCTTCAAGATCGGTGAGGTGACAGACCCAGCGGACAACTCGCAAGCGTCCATCAAGCTTTCGGCGAGAGGACGCAAATCAGGCGAGGAAGAGTTTTGCCATATTGGCTGGATGTGCAACGAGAATTGGGAAGCAGAGCCATTAGTTTTCATGCCTTAGCAACGTGGCAGGGACGATCCTGAGGCTTCGGAAGTCTTCCGAACGGGTCAGACATTATGTTCAATCCAACGACAATCTTGTCATTGCTCTGCTAGCGCAACCCACCAAGCCTTCCCGGGGCTATCGGTGGAGCTCGCAGGTCAGACGATGGAATGCCCTAAAGTATCGACTTGTAGCTTGGGAGAGGAGGAACTAGAGACAGGTAGCGACCTTGTTCTTCCCTAGTAACGTGGCAGTGACGATCTTTGGGCTTCGAAGGTCTCCCAAATGGCTTAGACTTTATATTCAATGAGACGACAATCGTATCACTGCTCTGCTAGCGTAAACCATCAAGCCTTCCTGGGAGCTGTCGGTGGAGAATAGAAGAGGGAATGCCCTCTTAGAGCGGCTTAGCATGCCTTAGCAAGATGGCAGGAACGGTCCCGAGGCTTCGAAGGTTTCCCGGATAGACCAGAATATATATTTTATGAGACGATAACGTCGTCATTGCTCTGCTAGCGCAATGGTAGCGCGCGAGACTTCTAATCTCGAGGCTGCGGGTTCGAGTCCCGCGTGGAGCTGAATCTCTGATCAGAGCATCAGCATTTCTTTTTGGTTTTTGCTGGCCTTGGCTCTCGGTCCATCTTCTATTGCTGCTATATCTCATCGAAGGTCCCGAGAACGTGCCTTTCCTTCCAAGGCCTACCATTCAGGAGTATGCCTTGTTTTCCATTGGTGCGCTGTGGCCGGCTCAATAAGGTTTGTACTATGGAGTGTAGCGGCGGGCGTTGGTCCAGAGCACATCACCAAAGCAAGAGTGTCACATCTTCACAAAGCATCTTCGAAATGTTCGTAGCTGACTCTATTCAAGCCATCTGCCTTCAAGGTTCTGGTCTTTCGTGGTGTTTGCAGCAAGTGTCCCGAGAACCTGTCGAACCTCGCAGTGTGAACCCTACTTAGAAGCCCGACAACCCGTCTCCGAATTGCCTGATCAGGCAGAATTCGTTGTGATGATCACAGATCGCCTAACCTAGATCTCAAATACTCCGTTCCGTGATCCCAAGCGGGGGTCACCCCAACGAGAGATCTTGCCACGATTGGCTCGAAGACTGGAGTAATAAAGCTTCACACGGGATTGTTGCCAGGTGTTTGGTAACCCACGCGTCGTCACGGACTGTGACACGGAGGTTCGCTTTGCAGGTAAATGTCATGACGATTCGTTGTGGTCAAAGGTAAAGTAGATGATCCGCAGGGTGGCCTACATATAATTCATGTTACTCCTTCTGTTGTGTACGTGATACTCACTCTCTCAATCAAGATCATACGTCCGGTCGTTGTCTCCTTTCACCCGGTTGCAAGTGTTCATCCATCATGCAGCGTCTCCTTTATACTATAGCTGGTCTTCTTGTTTCCACAAGCCTTGCCACGCCAACTCCAACTCGGGATGGAGCATTTATCGAGCGCCGACAGCTACTAGGGAACGTCCTGGGCTCAATCGACGACATATCAAATGGCAATACAAACACCGACAATCCTTCCGAGTCACTTCTTGATGTGCTAAAGCCGGTCACCTCGAATGCTAAACCATCGAGTGTCGAAGAAGCGAGTGCAGCCATCTCGAATGTCTTCCAAGCTTCGCCTACTCCCGTCAATATTTATGCGGCGGTTGCCCAGCTGGTAGAGCAGGGACTCACTACCGAAAACGTGCAAGATGCACTCGCGTTCGTAGATGGACTTCTGGACGGACAGAACAGTGAGAACAACAATAACCCTATCGGTCCAAGCCCAGCTGCATACCCATCCGCTGGGCCTAATGACGCACCCTACTCCCTCAGCGAAGACGCATTGAGGTCCGCAATCTACATTCCCGACACCTTCCAATACGGTCGTGAAGGCGCTCCTCAACCAATCATCTTGGTTCCTGGGACCGGCAATACTGGCTTCATCACTTTCTCTGGTAATTACATCCCACTCCTGCAAGGCTCTGACATCGCCGACCCAGTTTGGCTTAACATTCCTGGATATCTCCTTGACGATGCTCAGCTGAATGCTGAGTATGTCGCCTACGCCATCAACTATATCTACGGCATCAGCAATCAACGCGAGATTGCTGTCGCCGCCTGGTCCCAGGGGAACATCAATGCGCAATGGGCCTACAAGTACTGGCCTTCCACCAGAGATCGCGTCACCGACCACATCGGTTTTTCTCCCGACTATCATGGCACCGTCCTTGCCAATCTTATAACTGCTCCAGGTGAACCGCTCTCGCCCTCCGTCCTGCAGCAGGAGTACAACTCAAACTTCATCACGACCCTGCGGAACAACGGTGGAGACTCCGCCTATGTGCCTAGCACGCTCATCTACTCCGGCTTCTTCGACGAGATCGTCCAGCCACAGTCCGGCGAAAATGCCTCCGGCAGACTGCTTGACGCTCGCAGCGTAGGCGCGTCAAACAACGAAGTTCAAGTCGTTTGCTCAGGCAGGCCCGCGGGCACTTTCTACACGCACGAAGGCACGCTGTACAACCCGCTCGGCTTCGCTTTGCTCAAGGACGCTCTGGCGAACGAGGGCGCAGGACAGTCGAGCAGGTTGAACTTGGCTTCGGTCTGCAACGACTACCTCACGCCGGACCTTGCGCTAAGTGATTTCCTGCTGACGGAGAACGCCATTCTTGTTGCGGCGTTGGCGATTCTGGCGGACCCGGACAAAGTGTTCACTGAACCCGCCATTCGAGGTGAGTCGTTGTTGGTAACCCGTCGAGAGCTCACGACTGACACTGACAATTTCTACCAGGCTACGCGACCTAAGGCTTTAGAGTGGTTACGAACCGTGATCTACTTCCGTCATTAGACTCTCGTATGGGCAAGGCTCTCCTGATGATGGCCTCCCATGTCCATGTTTAACGTAATGTATCTATCTGAATACCTCAGCATTCGTCATCCATGCAAGCAGAGACCCACGTTTATCTTAGGCCAACTCTCTGAAAATCGGGTACTCATCGCCAGCGCTGACCGGAATAATGCTGAAAGACACGAACGACTCCGCGATCTCCGGCTCCAGCGCAATGAAAGCCTGCGCTGCCTTCTTCTGACGCGTACTGACCCTCCAACTGCCGGCAGGAAGGACTAAGTCTTCTTTCACAAACGGCTCGGTCGTGACGTGGTTCCGGACGACACCCTCGTAGTATTCAGTCTCCAGCTCCGAAGAGGTAATGTTGTAGGCATGCACGGGAGCGCGATGTTGGTATTTGAGCTCTTCCAATTCGACGCCCATGATCTTGAGTTTCTCCGCGACATCGATCCAGTTGCGAGGAATGAGGTAGGCCTCCGGGCGAGCTCTAGTTTGGTTGGCGAGAGCTGGCGTGGAGCTTTGAAACTCAATGGGAACCTGCACCAGGCTGCCATTGCGGATGTCGACGAAAGTGAAGGTCCTGTTCTCGCTCGGTTGGTAGTCGGAGAGAACGATGTCGTCGTTGCTGGTAATGAAACTCTCAATAGCTGTCTCGATAGTCTCGAGAACTTCGTCGACGTCTTGCCTTGCAATGTTCAAGAAGGATTCCAGCATAGTAAGAGCGGCAGCAGTACGACGTTGAAAGTGCTGGTCAGCGAGTCGGATACCACGCAATTCTGCAAGGATGACCACAGCCTGGTTTAGACCCATGGCGTTACGACCACTGGTAGGGCTCGTGATTGCCTCCTCCATAACGATGGGAGCTTCGACATCGCTTGCTTCGCCGGTCACGTAAGGCTCCCAGTTCATGCCGCGCTCCTCGAGCGCCGCGCCGATTCCCAGCCTGAACTTTCCATCAGTCAAGTTCCGAATCTCCTGGCGCGTATTAAGGTTTTTGGTGCCTGCGATCATTGCGTCGGCGCCATGGCGATACCTTCCACCGTAGACGGTAGGCGCTGTGAACTCGTGCATGTCGATCACCACATGGGGATCCCACTCGTTGAAGGCGCGCTTGATATCGCTGGTTTGCTGCTTGAGTAGCTTTGGATGGTCGCGGTTCGGATCGATGTTGCTGGCGAGTTCACGCTGAAAGTAGCTGGCGCCGTCACGGTTATACTGTGGTAAGATCAGAATATCCATTCTTTCGAGGAGGTTGGCCGTCCACGTGCTGTTGGCATCCATCTTCCCGAGCAAGGCCATGACGCCCTGGTCAGCTGCAGGTTCGTTTCCATGAATCTCGCCTTGAATGTACACGCGGAGCTTAGCCGGCTTGGTGGCGTTTCCAGAGATACCCTCTGCAGGCGCGGTCAGGAAAACATAAGGTATCGGTCGACCCTGTTCGGTTTGGAAGTCCGCCACGTAGTAATTATACCAGTCGTTGTGAACCGCAAGGGATTGTAAAAAGTTGTCTATTCCCTGTCAGTGAAACTCAACGTACATGCCAGGGGATACTGACCCATGACATAGTCTGGTGTTGGAGGAGCAGTGCCATTAGCGAAGCCAGGGGGTACCGTCTCTGGACTCAGAAAGTACGGTGATAGAAGATCGATATCAATGTCAGGGTAGTTGCGTGAAATAGCTTCACTGTCCTTGTTGACGGGTGTGTAGTTGTCACCATATGTTGCACCGGGTGACTGAGCTAGCACGCTGCTTCCTATGCACAGCAGTGCAGCTTTCATCTTGTTGACCGACACCACCATGGTCGTGATCTAGCAAGTGCCGCAGGCGAAGAGCAAGTTCACGTTCCTAATTATCACGCACACAGGTCTTTGGTGGAAAGTTCGAAAGTCGGGGCCTGCCTGCGAGGGATCACCAGCGATGTGACGGTCATTTAAGTAGCCCTTCACGACAACCTACCGTGGCTGACGGGCGAATGCATGCAATGCACCAAGTCCAAAGCCAAGGGAGAGTTAACCGGAACCCACCGACCTACCATGCGGCTCTCCGACCAAGTCTACCAGTCCTGGAAAATGATCTGTCGAGCGCACCGGCATCGTGGCCTTGGCTGCACCGCGATAAGAGGGGAAGATATAAGCAGGAACAGCATGCCTTCGCAGTCCTTCTCCACCAGCCTCTCTTAGGGAGGTGGTAAGGTATGCACGCGGGTCCGAACCCCGCCCGCTTTCGGCATACCTTGATTCAGAGCTTGGATGTGTCTTGGTATGCTGTGGCAGTGCGCTGCAGGGCTCACGGTAGCTGTAAGGACTTCCGGCACCGGCCTTTGTGTCAGGGCGGGCGTGCAGTCGTGGGGACTATCGGAGGAGCGACCGCGCCAGACTCGGAGGTCTTTCAACACGATTTGGGCAACAAGATCTGATGTCGCAATGCTCCGCGATAGTGGCAGCAATCGCGGGGTGAAGACGAAGAACACGGCGAACCACGCGAGCCGAAGGTCCAGAGGCACGTGAGATTGACCATCGGCGGAGATCGGTGTGCTCTCCTTGGCGTGGCCGATCAACGTAACGTCATCTCCTCGTCGTTCAAGATACAGCATTGGTATTGTTCCTCGCTGGAAACCATTCAAGGTATGTTGACACATCACGATTCGAATCTTGACTTCAACCTTACCGGTCATCGAAAACACATGGTATCTCTTTCTAGTCGTGTGCCGTAACGACTCGCTCGACTCCTGTCCGAAGCAGAAGCGGAGGAGCCCTGCGCATGCAGATCAGAAGTGTCGGACAATCAGTCGCCCCGAGGTCAATGATAATGTTGACCCGTAGAGCTTTCACAAACATGCATGCCATGCGTCCGTGGGGATTCCAAGCAGGATACTCTGAGCTGGGTGCTTGAACGCAACAAATAGCACGTCGCGTCATAATGAACATTGTACCGTAGATCTAGTAAACTGTCGCTTCGCTTTTCGATGCTGATTTCGTTCCTCATGCAACAGCTGCTCTTGGTGACGCCGTCTAAGAACTCTCAAGAGTGGGCCTACGCCTTGACCGGCGTCAGAGTAGCCATCAGCGGCTTCTTCTCCCACAGCGTAAACACCTTCTGGTCGTTCCAGCCCTTACTCTCCTCGCAAAGCTTCATATCGAATTGCAGCACGACAGTCGCCAGCAAAAGGCGCATTTCATGCCACGCGAGGTTCTGCGACGAAGCGAAGTCAGCTCCAGCACCTATCATTAGCGTTGAAATCTCTTAACGTACCTTCCCAAGACAATTCCTCGGCCCAACGCTAAACGCCTCCATTGCATCGAGCTTGTCGTCCTTGAACTCCGGGTCACCGAGCCAGCGCTCAGGGTGGAACTCGTACGGCTTGCGGAAGAGCTCCTCGTTGCGGTACGTCGCGAGGTGGTGCACGCCGACCTTGGTGCCGCCGGGCACCCACTGGCCGCAGATGACGGCGCCGCCGGCGGGCACGACACGCGGCAGTTCGGAGGGCACGGGCGGGTACATGCGCAGGCCCTCCTGCAGGACGGCCATGAGGTACTTTTGCTTCGCGAGGGATTCGAGGCCTAGGTCGTCGAAGGAGGAGAAGGCTGTGCGGATTTCGTTCTGCAGGAGAGCAAGGGTGTCAGGGTTCGTCAGGAGCTGGTAGGTGGTGCCGCTGAGGGCTGTGGCGGTGGTTTCGGTGCCGGCGATCATGAAGAGGGAGGCGATGGAGTGGTGCTCTGGGACGGAAAGGCCGTCGGGGCCGGAGCCGCGCTCTAGAATCTTGGTCCACAGGTCCGGGCGGTCGGGGCTGCGGGCGAGGCGACGGTCGACGCGCTCTTTGGAGTAGTTCCAGTGCTCCCATTGCTTCTTGCGGACGACGTCGTTGTTGAACAGGAAGTTTTCGACGATGTAATTGGTGATCTTGCTGTAAATCTTGAAGGCGCGGATGCGGGTGCCGGTCTTGATGCCGGCGAAAATGACCTTGACCCATGGCGAGTAGTCAGAGCCTTCAAGCATTCGCAATGATTCCGCGAAAGTCAGATCGCCCATGATATCTACAGTTGTCAGCTAATGCGCAGGCGGGCACTCAAACTCTGCTTCAAGCATACCAAAAGTCGTGCAGTTATAGAACTTGAGCATATCGGCCGGCTTGCCAGCTTCAGCAGACTCAAGCAGCTTGTCTCTCATCAGCTCAACCCATCGCTTGAGCAAAGGTTCCTGCTCCTTCAGAGCACGGTCGGAGAACGCGTGGGAGAGGATCTTCCTCTGGCGGCTGTGGTTGGCATCGTCCGCGGTGATGATGCTGTGGACCTTGTTGAGCGGGACGCCGTAGAACTGCGGGTCCTTGTACAGGCCCTTTTTGCCAAACCCATAGATCTCCTTGAAACCAGCTGCGCCGTTTGCGAAAGAGATGTGGTCCGGGCTGGTGCGCACGACGGGGCCGTATTTGGCGTGAAGCTCTGGGACGTAGACCGCATCGTCGCCGGTGAACAGGGAGCTGAGCGACGGCAGAACCGAAAAAGCGTTCAACTTGGGGCCCGGGAACTTCGATAGGGGACCAAAGTATACATCATATATCTTCGATCCAACGTAGTAGACGACGGAAAGAGCAGCAAAGAGAACGACGATGGAGGATGTGTCTTTTGGCGGCCAAGTGATGGCCGCCGGGGCGTTTATTGTAGTCATGATGGTCCGGTGGCAACGAAGCCGGATGAATTGTGAGAATCGATCTGAGATATTTGGAGGGTTATTTAGTATATATACACATCAAACTGGCTCCGTACCATCTCCACACCGGCAAAAACGGGCTCGTCAGGTCATCAGGTGGCACCGCATGGAGCACCGCGAAAGCTTGCGAGAAATTCCTAGCTCGATTGGTAGTCGACTATTGGGGAGGCGGCAGACACCCTGCAGACACAAAGGGACCGTTACGTCGATGACGGTTAGCACGCTATGTGCATAACTTTTTGTTCGGTCGGTTCATATCCGGGGTACGACATGCACTAGTGGGATCAGAAGGACAAGTATGTCAAGGCAGACACTCACGTCAGAGCCACGTTCATGCTGTGTTACAGTGAGAATCATATACCGTGGATAGAAAAAGACGAGACACGCAGAGCCATTAGTGAGATGACGTCCAAGTGCCCAGTCAGCGGCGATGTAATCCTTCCCACAAGAGCCGGCCGCCACATTATTTTGTGCATCCATATCCGGATCAAGGGTCCCCGAATTGTGGATCGAGCACGGGACGTTGTGGACGCATGTGGGAGCCACGCAACACTCGCGCGTCGTACATCTCGTAAACTAGTGGTGTTTCATGTGCTGCGAACTATATACATGCAGACTACGCCGGCAGTCCTGACGTCCGCGGCTCACTGCCAACTATGAATAAGACCTGTCCGGTCTGTGTATAACAGCGGTCGGAACCGACAAACGCCGTAAACGGCGCGGTGCTGCAAGGAAGAAGCTGCTGCATTTGGTTGGGAGCAAGGATGATGTCTCTTACGGTAGCATTCTGCAATGGATGCCTGATCATGACTCCTTTTTCGCTCTCGCTCTTCGAGGTGCTGGCAGTCCGCACTCTATTGATACAGCCCTCGCAGCCCGCTACCTTTCACGAGCTCGAGCATCCGAGCTAGCATGTATCAATAGCAATAGGGGTAAGAGCCCCTAGCTCATCCTTACCGGCCATGCTGTAGTACTGCGGGAGTTGACAAGTAACGCCAGTGATCAGCTGCGTTTGACCAACGTTGCATTATCTGGTGTAGCATCCCGCGCGACCGGAAAGAAAATCAAGCTAAATCCTATGGGTATCGAAGAAGTCACCGCCCATTACATCTACCCTTCTTGTGTCTCCCGACCATCTCAAAATTACCACTCACACCTACCCCATCCTAAACACTCCCCCAAACCCAGCACCACCTCAAGCCTTCGCAAACTTCTTCCCCTCGTAAATAGTCGGGATCTGCCCAGCCATGTAGTCCTTGCCCTTGATCATGCTGACCATAAATCCAGGCGTCTTCCAGCCATTGAAAGCGCCCACGCCCCCCCTCGGCCCAACAGGAACCACCTGCGTCTCCGCGTCATTGCGCTTGTACTGCCTCTCGGCCGGCACAGAAGTCACGCCCGCGTCCTTCAGCACGTCGTGGGAGAAGTTTGCGCCGAAGACCGGCACGGCGTTGTACAAGTTCAGCACGCCGCCCTTGTCGGCGCCCGCGACGTCGCCGAGCGCGTACACGCGGGGCCCCGCGGCGTCGACGCGCAGCGTCAGCGGGTTGGCGTCGACGTGGCCGGAAGCTCTCTTGAGCGCGTCCGGGACGAAGGAGGTGTTGGGCGTGACGCCGACGGCGGGCACGTAGGCGTCCGCGGTCATGGACTTGCCGTTGCTGAGGTGGACTTCGGTTTTGCCGTCGGCAGTCTCGGTCGTGCCGGTTACTTTGGTCTTGTAGAGGACGGTGACGCCGAGCTTCTCGAGTTGGCTTTGGGCTTTTTGGGCGAGGGCGGGTCGGAGGACGGGGAGGAGTTTGTCGCCGCCGGCGACGAGGGTAATGCGGGCTTTGCCTTTGAGATGCGAGCCGATTTCACCGGCGGTTTCAACGGCGATGGGGCCACCGCCGCCGATGACGATTTCAGTCGCGGATGCGAGGCGCGAGTTCATCTCCTCGAGGGCCTTCATGGAGATGGTGTGATCGCCGTGGAGGGTCGTGGCGGCCGTGGGGGAGCGAATGCCGGTGGCGATGACGAGGGCATAGTAAGGCAGAGATTCGGAAGTCTCGCTACCGGAAGGCTTGTATGTGATCGTGCGAGTTTCTGTGTCAATGCCAGTGGCTGAGCCGTGATGGAAGGTAATCGAGTCCTTGAGTTGCGGGTACTGCTTGAAGCCGTCCATGATCGGCAGGAAGTACTTCTCATGAGGCGCCTCCTTCACGGACACCATGGCCCTAGGGGCGCCGATGTGCCACCAGAAGTGCGTCGACTCGCTGAGGATGTGCAAGACATATTTGGCGTCCTTGGAGCCGGCAAGCTTTGGCAGAGTGTGCTTGGCGATGTAGTGTGCAGCACTCAGACCCGCGAAGTTCGCTCCCACGATGACAATGTTGCGAGTCTCGGACATGTTGGCAGATGGCAAGTGAGCCGGGATATGTAGATCTGGGGCGAAGGAGCGAGCCTGTTTGGGTGTAAACTTGCCAACACTCTGCGGGAGGCGAATTTCTGGAGCAGCGGTATGCCTTTTACTACGACTGAGGCTGGGTCAGGAGACAGTGATAGAGCTAATGCCTATAGCGTCGCTGAGTGGCACAACGCGCTAGATCGATGAGACGCTGGATGCGTTGGGGAGCCGAGAGCGTTGCGACAGGGCAGAGATGTTTGACGTGAGGGGGAGGATGGAAGCGGTCCTGTACTGGCAGGAAGTGAGGGCACGTTTGGTTGGGAACACCGAGCAGGGCATAAGGTGAATTTATATCAAGTGGCACATGATGCATGCATATAGCAGCAATGGTATGCAGGAGATAAATCGCAATGCGGACGTTACCACATCGATGAAGGCTCCAGATGATGCGCGACAGGGGTTGAGAGGTGGGATTTCGTCTGTGCTCGTCCCCTTCCGGATTCTGAAGGAAATTAACCCCCAGCCTTACCGCGAGCTTTGGTAAGCTGCCGTGACAAGTCACACTGCAGTTCGCGCTCGTCGGGCCAACGCTGAGCCGTGATTGAAAATTCACCATAATTTGGCGTCTGGTGACACTGGGCGCCAACCGAGTCAGCTAGCAATGTACTTTGCTCGCGGATGAATACACGACCGTGAAGCGTGTCGACTACCAGTGCGAATGCGAGTCATGACGAAGCAGAGATGTCACGGAGAATTTCAAGTCTGGCATGTGTCAAGGTTGTCGTCGGAGACGACAGGCAAGCACAGGCTCAGGCTCAGCCACCAGACGCGACCACAATTACGTGACAGCAGCTTCGGCAGATGTGCGTTCCGGCATCCCTACCGGACGCCGGACGCACAGAATCGACGAAGAAGCATCCTGACAAAGTGACAGCCCGACCATCGCCCGACAGCGTGGTGCGAAGACATGCACTTATGGACATGCTGCAATCGGGGCGTTCGCACAAGCTGCGGTGCAGTTGTTTCACGAGACCAGCGCAGGACGCGAGTTTGAAAACGACAATACCCGAGACGACAGCTTCAAGACTCGTTAGTCCTCCTCAGTTTCGAAGAAGAAGGTATGTAGCGGCCATCCCACAACCCCGTTCCACAGTACAAGACCACAAGAACGCAATTGGTAGGAAAGACGGACGCAGTGATTTCCTCCTTCTACAAGGCCGGGAACGGAGGGGAATTCAGTGACGGCCCGTAGGCCGCGCTCATAACCCTCAGCAAGTCGCCGTAGCGAAGCCTTGACTAAATGACTATTAGTCACCTACTGATAGCTTTGAGAAGAGGAGGGCGAGGGAGAGGAGACTTTTATGCTTGCATTTTGCCGCCAAGCCTGCTAGCGTGCGGGAGTGCCTGCGGTGAAGTTGTGTGCCTGGCGAGCCTGGAACATCGGCGCTTGTGCTCGAGGATGGCTTGGGCTTTGGGGCGTGATTCGGTGCTATTACATAAGGTAACTTGATAGATAAGATTCTGGATCGTGCTGTAGGTGGCAGGCGTTGCGATTCAGAAGGTGGGTTCAGTGTAGTGGAAAATGATGTTCGATTGCGGTGTTCTTCCAGGCAGACCTCTGATCCTAACCCTAACCCTACTAACACCGTGATCTGACAGCAGTGCGGGATATATTGTAATCATTCGAGTGTTGTAGCTCATAGGTGGCAGTTCAGTTCTGGCGCAAGTCTCCATATTCATGTGAGCGCAGAGCCTCGACCTCGACTGCGTGTGATCAAAATATATTCCAAGTGACTCAGTCTGTATCGCAAAGGTCAAGCCAGAAACCACCGACAGCTCACGTGCCATTCACTGTCAGGCGCATGCAGGCATAGCTTCCTCCATCACTCATTTCCTCCATAACAGAAACATGCATTTCATCGTCAAGTTGAGCAAGAGTCAAGGATGTCAAAAATGTCTGCATTTGCCATGATGATCCCCAAGAAGAGTCTACTACTAAACGACAGAAAAAGCATATCGCCACGAACGCTCCAGTTTTTTTCAAGTCAGACCGCGAAAAAAAAAACCAAACAGATAACCCAAGGCAACGACAACAAGGCACAATGATTCGTCAACAACGACGCGCGAGCTTTGCGACGATAGAGAGAAAAAGAGAGACAGATAGAGATATGCCGTTTCATGCCAATTTTCTCCAACACGTCCGCAAAAGCAAGGGACAGCAACAGAAAAAAAGACTCCGACGCCATGCCGTCTCAATAAGGTCAAAAAATAACAAGACAACGCAAAAACAAAACACTCGCTCACAAATTCAGCTCGTTCAAAATTGTCTGCGCCATGTTCTTGTACTGCCAGGTGCCGCCATCGACCTTCTTGAACTGGATGCCGTGCAGGCTGAGCAGCGGCACCTTGACGATGAAGATCTCGAAGCGCAGCGCCATGCTCTCGCCCATGTCGCTCTGCACGTGCGTGCTGGTCTCGCCGGCGGCGCGGGGCTTGCGCGACGCGCTGGCAGCGTGCTGCTGCTGCAGCGCCGAGGGCTCCTCCTCCGAGTCCTCGGAGTTGGTGTAGCTGTTATCGACGCCACGGCTGGAGCCCGGGGGTTTGTTGGCGGCGCGCGGCGTGCTGTGGGAGGAGCGCTGGACGTCGTCGCGCGAGTTGTCGCGGCGGAAGCCGCCGAAGGATATTTTTCGTTTGTGTTGGTTGTAGTCGGTTGGTGGGCTGAAAGGGGCGCCGGGGGATGTGATGGGGTCGTCGATGGGCTTTGTATTGACTTCGATGCTGGGTGCGTGACGGCAGTCGAAGCCGCCTTTGATCTCTCTGTACTCGACGCCGAGCTGGCTGAGGACGCGGACTATGTCTGCCCGGATAACCTTCAGCGGTCGGCTTGAAGTCGTTGATACGGAGAAGAGGCCTTTGAGGAAGACGGGCTTTGCTTCGGGTGGACTGCCGGGGCCAGCGTTGAACTCATTTCGAACGTCGGCCTCGTCTTCTTCGGGCACGTCTGAGGTACGTGTGTGGTCGTGACGAGCTGCGCGGCGGGTTTGCATGCTCTGTCTTCGGCCTTGGTTCAATGACCTGGTGCGGGAGGCCAGGCCTCCAGGAGCTCCAGTCACAGCTTCAGCGTCTGATGCAGCATGGTCACTGCGAGATTGATCCATGGACGGCCGGTGGTCGTGGCTGTTCGAGGTTGACATCTGTGGTCGCATCGACGAGCCCTCAGATACACCACGCCTAGTGAGGCGTTTCCTGAGGTCGCTGGAGTTGACACTGACGCTCCGACCAAGTCCACCAGTACGCTTATTCCTTTGCTCTTGAGCGGCGTCCTGTGGGGGCGTGAGCATCTCCCCTTGCCGCGACTGCGCAGAGCCAGGCCGTAGACCCGTAGCACTCGAATCTCTAGTCCGGCGTACGGAGAAACTCTTCTTAGGTGCATCGCTTGGGCCATGGACTGCCAATGCAGGCGGTGGGTGATTACGATCACTCGTGTCTTTATGTCTTCTTGTGCTGAATCTTCGCAGCAAGCCAGCCGCTGCGCTTTCCTTCCTCATGTGGGGAGCGACGTGATGTCCGCTCGGTGGCTCAACGACAGGCTGGGTTGTAGGAGAAGGAGCCGTGTTGATGTTCACGTTCTTCATGCCCTCCGTGACCTCATCTTCGCCATGGGTCCTAGCTCGTGGACGAGACCGGCCACCCGTAGGCTTCTCGCCAGCCATCTCATGCGCATGCGAGTTGGTGTACGCGGCTTGTGGTATCTCCGGCAAATCTGGCACTTGCACCAGCTGCTCGCCAGGAGTCCGCGGCATTTCCAAAGCACCGGGGTTCTTCTCCCGAGCCTCGCGCTCCTGCTTCTCCATAGCAAGGTAGTAGACGGAGATCAAGGGATGGAAAGCATTGACGGGGTCGTGGCCCAACTGTACAGCCTCGGTGGATGGTGTGTTCAGAGTGTCTCTGCTGGTGGTGGAGTTCCTGCGTTTGTAGAAGTCGAACACGCCACGCTTCTTCTCGACCTCGGGCGTTTGTTGTGCATTCCGTCTCTCTGCGCTCCTGATCGCTCGCTGATAATCTTCAGACTCCAGGACCTTCGTCAGCTGAGCTGTGATGACATCTGCTGATCCGAAGTCGAACCCAGTCATCTTGTCGATAACACCAGCGTCCAAAGGTAGCTGGAGTGGCTTTCGCTGAGGGAGATAGTTGTCTGGAGCGCCGCTGAATCCTTTCGTCATCCATGGGTGTGTCATAATCTCCGCCAATGTCGCACGCTGGCTGGGGTCCGTGTTGAGCATTCTCGAGATCAAGTTCCTGCATTCTGGTGTAAGCCAAGGCGGGTATTCGACGTGGCCCTTCTTGATTTTGGCGTGTAGCTGTGGCATGCTCTGATCGTCGAAAGGTACTTTGCCGCAGACAAGAACGTAGAGCACGATGCCAAAACTCCACACATCAACCTCCGGGCCAGTATATTGCTTCGCCTGCAAGAGTTCTGGAGCTGCAAAGTACAGACTTCCACAGAACGTCTTGAGAAGGTTTCGGGGGCTGAAAAGGTTGGAAAGTCCAAAGTCAATGATCTTGATATCACCAGTCTTACTGATGAGTATGTTCTCGATCTTCAGGTCTCGATGCACAATGCTATTGCGGTGACAGTAATCCAAAGCGCTGGCAATCTGGCGGCCGAATTTCCGGGCTTGCTTTTCCTTGAGCCGGCCGTGGCTGATGATGTAGTCCAGCATCTGACCACCGTTGACATACTCGAATAGCATGTACCAGTGGTAATTCGTTCGTACAACGTCGCGCATGCCACAGATGTAGGGATGGTCGGCAAGGGTCACAATGGCAGCCTCTCTCGCTGTGCGGACTTCCTTGCTGTGGTCTGCCCGTTCACGCTCTGCAGCAGTGCGGTGTTCCCCATCAGTCGATCCTCGAGGCACAATCTTGACGGCAACTTGTTCTCCGGTTTCCTTGTTCCTAGCAAGTTTCACCTTTCCCATGCTGCCAGCTCCGATCGTCTTGCCAAGCTCCCAGTGGCCCGTCTGGGTGTCTATTGTTGTCCTCCTCCTCATGTTCTGGGTGTTCGTAGGTCGGTTATCGTGGGTCGAGCTGCCGTTGGTAGTCGAAGGAGCAGGCTGCGGCTGCTCCGTGTTATACCGCGAGTGCCCTCGGCTCTGGCTTGTTTGAGCTCTTGAAGGTTCATTTGAAGCAACTGACTGTGCTGCCGTTGGTCGGTCCCTCGATTCGCTGTGTCGTGAGCTGGGCGGGCGGGCCACGTTCGTCTGCTCTACATCGTGACGAGCGACGGCCTGGAGATGGTTGGAAGCACTGCGAGAGTGGCTTTGGGAAGACGCACTTTGCGCCTGTGAGGTTGACATGGTGCGTCGAGGAGAGCTGGGCGCGGCCGAGCGCGAGGACGTGCTCTGGGTACGGTGCGGACGGTCTCGGTCGATCGGGGCTGCGTAAGCAGTAGGTTGCTGGCGGCGGGTGGAGGGTGCGCGAGGGAGCGCTGATGGCTGCGCAGCCGCGGACATTGCGCGGAGGGGACGAGCTCAGATGTCGACAAGATGGCGTAGCGTGGGCGGCACGCTCGCCGATGTTGGCGTGGAAGGGAGATTGAGGATGGCGTTTCGAGGTTCGGCGTGACGGCGCAGGCGCTCCGCCTCCTCTCTGGCTAAAGGCACGGCGTCGCGTCGACAAGCATGGGCAGACGGTGGGGTCGGCAGGTGATGCGGCGGAGGCTCGTGCGGGCGGTGGTGGCCGGTGGTGTGTGTATAAGCAGACGGGCGGCGGTGCAGCAGTCGGCAGGTGGGTGGAGAGGGCGCGGCGGTGGCTCGTGGGTCGCGGTGGAGGAGGGCACGGGGGCCCGTTGCACGCGTATGGCTGTGCTGCGGGAGGCTGCGAGGCTGCTGGGCGCTCGACTGGCGGTGGCCGGCCGGGTGGGCGAGCGCTAGTAGGGTACAGTAAGGTACCGTCGGTGGGTAGATAAAGCAGCTGGCTATCGTGCTCCGGCAGACACGGTGTTTCGCAGCAGGGAGACGAGGGACACAGCCAAACGGCACAACACACACACACGCCGCAGTCAGTCGCACGCAGGCCACGACGCCGCCGACTCCTGGCCTGGCCGCTCCATCATCCCGCCCCCCGATCTCGTGCGCACTGACCACAGGGGTCGTTACATGGCCGTTGGCGCTGGCGCGGCTGCGCGGCCCGCGTCGAAACGCTCGCTTCAAGCCGCGCCTGAGGCTGCCCGTTCGTCACGCCTCGCTGGACCCGCGTGGAGCCGCAGAAACCTTAGGCCTTGCCATCACCGCGAGCTCACTCTTCACATTGCGCCGCGACCACACACTGTACTAGCGAGCGCGTGATATCGCATGGTGATAGTTGATCTCTGCTGAACAAAGCTGTATCTCTGCTATGTGAATTCCCCCCCCATACTCTGGAGCTAGGTAAGCTCGCCCATTCCCTTCTCCCCCAAGCAGACTATCTCAAGCAAAACGCTGTCAGTCCGCCACAGACACTAAGACATGTCCTCCAAGCGCTCCAGAGCCGCATTTGAATCCGATGGTCCGCCTAAACATGCCCCGTTCGCGTTGTATGGAACACCCTTGCCAGCCTACGATCCAGAGGCAAGAGATGATGGCAGCTATGTGCCGGTATGGAAGCAAGAAGTGACCGACGAGCGCGGGAGGAAGAGGTTGCATGGCGCATTCACGGGAGGCTTCAGCGCAGGGTAAGCGATCAACGTCCTGCGCGTCTTCCAGTCGGCAATTGCTGACTTCCATTTTAGCTACTTCAATTCGGTGGGATCTAAGGAAGGCTGGACACCGTCGACATTTGTCTCTTCGAGGAAAGATCGCAACCACAGCCAGCAGGATGGAAGGCAGCGCCAGCAAGCCCGTCCGGAAGATTTCATGGACGAAGAAGATCTCGCTGAAAGAGCAGAGGCGCAGCAATTGGAGACGCAAGGCAGCTTCGCCGGTCTTGGCTCGAAACCAGGAGATGGAGGCTCGAAAGGCATGTTCTCTGACTTATTCAAGACGGCGGGCGACACTATGGGCATCAAGCTGCTGCAGCGTATGGGTTGGCGGCAGGGACAAGGCGTGGGAGCGCGAGTGAGAAGGAGGGCGCAAGGCGACAAGACAGGCGAGACACATCTGTTCGCGCCTGAAAATACGCGCATGATTGCGTTCAGGAAGAAGACGGATAAGAAAGGCCTAGGATTCGCTGGAGAAGGGAGCCTTGACGGTCTTGGGGGCCGACAAGCGAGTGACGACGACGACGATGGTGCCGATGCGCGAATACTTTCTGCGAACCGTTCTAAAGTACTGGCCAAGCCAAAAAAGCTGAAGAAGTCTTCGTTCAATGTGGGTGTCCTGAACGACACTGGCTCTGATGACGAGGATCCGTATGCGATTGGCCCGGCAATCAACTACAGCAAGATCATCGGAGGGGACAAGAAGAAGCGCAGAGGCGGTCTAGTCGCAAGCACCTCTACTCAGCGACCAACCTTCACACCTTCTCGCAAGACAACTCAGCAACGACCAGGAAGTACATTAGAAGGCTTCCGAAGATGCCACGACGGCCGCCTGCCCCTAGACGGGTTCGTCCTGTCCACTAAGCCGCTGCTCATCCACGTCGAGAACCGTTTCCCCCCACCGACAGTCCCACAAGGCTGGAAGCCGAAGCGAGTCACCAAGTTCGACGTACAACCCAGTACTTTCCAGTCTACTTCGGACGCCGCGAAAACATCCTCTCTCGACCCCAAAGCTCGCTCCGCCCTCCTAGGCGAAGCCCCTCTCCCCGGCAAATCTATCTTCGACTTCATGAAACCAGCAGCACGCGACAAACTCGCCTCCGCCAGCGGCCGCTCAGACCTACCTCAAGCGCGCGGAGAAGGCGCCCCAGCCGGCTTCGAACCAAGCAACACCAAAACCACGACCCGCACCCTCTGGGATCTCATCCCCGCTCTCGACCCGGCCACCGCCTCCGCAGCCCTCCACCGCGGCCACAGCGGCTGGATGCCGTACGGCGAAGACCCCGACAAACGCACCCGCTACACCGCCTTCCTGACTCTCCGCGCGGGTCTCTCCTCCACCCTGTCCCCGCGCCCGGCCTCCTGGTCCGCAGAAGACTGGGCCAAAGAGCTGCGCGAGTTCGCGCAGGCCGCGCAAGTCTTCAAGCCCATCTCCGGCCTCATGGCCACGCGCTTCACCTCCTCGTCAGCAAAACCAAAACTCGCCACCGATGCGCCAGACGCGCCTGCAGAGCCACAGGCAAAGCCCCTCGACCCGGCCGAAGAAGCCGCGAAAGCGGGCATGTACGGCCCGCTGACGCGCTCGACGCACCTCTTCTACCCGACGCGCCTGCTCTGCAAGCGCTTCGGCGTCAAGCCGCCTGCGAACACGGGCGTGGATCCTGCGAATGAGTCTGCTGGAGGGGCCGAGGGGGCGGGCGGCAGTGGGGATTTGGTCAGCAAGGCTGCGCTGGAGCGCATGATGATGCATGCGAATTTCAGCCTGCCGAAGTTTGCGAGCGGAGGTACGGAGGGAGGGTATGGTGGGGAGCAAGTGCCAATGGCGGAGGCGAGAGAAGAGCGGCAGCAGGTTGATGCCGAGAAGAATGAGGCGTTGGAGGGGGAGAGGGCGGATGAGGGGACGTTTAGGAGCGTTTTTGGGGAGTGATGTTAGACACCATGTCTTGATTTCATGTAGAATATCGAAATGTAAACATTATAGTTCATGTCGTATTCAGCGGTTTTCCTCAGCGTATCGCACCCTCATCATCACGTGTGCGGAAGTCGCGTGGTACATCGGAGACCTCACATAGCATTTTCACGCCTCACAGTGGATGCAGTAGATTGGGAGAAGAACGTGCAGCTCAATTTCCTCCTTCCTCAACCAATCAAGGCGAGAAAGTACTGAACTCTAGCTAGACCCATTCCAAGCCCAAAAAAAGTCCGGGGGTATCCGCGCGTGGCTTCCTCACTCATAAACCGTCGAAGCGTCTAGTAGAGACGGCGGGGCGGGCTCATGGAGGCCTTGAGGGTGAGGGAGCCGACGTTCTGCCAGCCCTTCTTGAGCAGGGAGACGAGGTAGTTGATGGACAGCATGACGTTGCCGACAAGCTCCTCGTCGGTCATGTCGACGTTGCCGACGGCGACACCCATGCACAGAACCTTCTTGAGCTGGAACTTGATGGTGGACTTGACCTCGGTGATCTTGGCGGACAGATCCTCGTTGTGGGAGACCGGGGTGGGGAACTTGCCGGCTAGAGGGTGTGTTAGTGGGTTTGCTCTGCTGATGTTCGTCTTTCTATTTTAGCGGTGTGCGCTTACCCTTGGAGAGACCCGGACCCAAGAGACGGGGGATCTGCTTGATGAGGGAGTCGGAGGCGACGAAAGCGTCGTACTTGCGCGCCAGCTTCTTGATGAGCTTCTTGTTCTTGTTGAGCTTCTTCAGGTCCTCAGCGGACATGGCGTCAACACCACCGTGCTTCGCACGGTCGATGTCGTGCTGGTCACCGAGAATGCAGATGGCCATGTTCGGGCGGGGGACCTTGGGGAGCTTGACGGTGCCGGAGAAACGCTTGTCACGCTGCGGGTCGTAGTTCTTGAGGCCGATCTGGAGCTCGACGGTCTCGAGGAAGTTGCGCTTCTTCTCCTCATTGCTGTACTTGAGCAGCTCCTGCACGTTCTGACGCACGCCAGCGACCGTGATCTTCGACATGATGGCGGTGTTGGTCTTCCAATAATTCCCTGAGGGTGGTTATTGGTACGGCTTGGCGTTAGTTGGTGGTGGCGGAAGAGAGAAGCCTCGTCGTCGGTATACCAGCAAAGAGAGATTTCTGAGGCGGCGTGGGGCGCCAAGTGTTCAAAGGCGCTATTCCGGTTATGGATGCCGGTGGCGGAAGTCTGCCTGAACCCTGGGGCTGCCAGATTTCAGGCATCAACTTTGCGAGGCGACGAACAGCCCCCTTGGCCGCCATGAGACCTGGACGCATGACCTTAGTTGATGGCCATGCCTATGTTGATGTACATATCGACTCCTCACCTCGTGAACCGCTGTGTCAGGCATCGATGATTTTGGTTGCCTCGCCTCCGCTTTTCTCTCCCTGAGCCGGCTGTCGCAACTCCATCCTCAAGGCAACTCGATCTTTGCCATACGTTTCCTTACACGCGACAATAAATTCGCAACGCTCATACAGCCTCTTTGCGCTTTGATTCCATTCGTCGACAATGATGGTGCACTGTATGCCGTTTCCAGACCGAGCTCCTATGATCCTAGCTTTCTCCAGCGCTGCCCTGATCAGACGCATACCCAGCCCAACTCGCCTCGCAGAGGGGTGAACGAACATCCCGTTGAGATGAAAGTGCAGGCTCTTAGTCGTATCAGTATTCTTGCTCGGCACGCCAGCGGCGGTCACCGAGTTGAACGGATCGACTTTTGCAGAGGTGTTGCTTGAGGTTTGAGGACCCAACAGCACGATGAAGCCGAGCCATTCGTTCTCCAACAAAGTATCGACGTCTGCCTCATGGACTTCATCACACTCCATCGTATGATCTGTTGGAATCGCAACAAATGCTGTGGCCTTGCTGTTTTTCAACCGCTCTATTGTGTGATCAAGACCACGCTGGGCCTCATCCTCGTAGCTAGAGGCGAAGGCACCAGGTGATTCCTTTAAGGCAAACAATCTGAACTCCCGGTTTTTGGATGCTAGAGCTATCAAATGGCCGTGCTCCGTACGGATCTTGCCGAGCTTGGGGATCGCGACAACTCGGTATGCGGTATTGAGCATCTTGGATGCCTTGGTTGGAGACTAGGCGCACGTGCACAGAAGATACCAAGTAGTTGCTGTCGTTGTGATCAGCGTGGTTGCCCACAAGCCGAACCAACTAGTATCCTAACAAGAGTGAGAGCCTGAATGGGAACAGCTCTCGTATTTCGTTGATACTATGAGGTACGAAGGACAATGAGAGTGATCAGAAAAATAATGGCGCCTGAAAGATCCTTGGCACACTATTCTCGAGGCTAGATAGCAATAAGATGTCGAACATCTTTCATGGAGTCTCCATTTGATGACACAGACATGAAGAACGAGTAACGGAATCCTGAGTCACAACGCTGTTGCTTAACCGCGCTGTAGCTGAAGCTTGTGTCTCGGCTCCGGCTTTGCAAAAGCCTCATGCGAGCAAAGCACATGATCAGCGCGCGATGTCAAGCACGAGTAACGTGGTCCATGGCAGGCGACATTTATCGTTCTTCGAAACATGCGTTATGATCACACAGACCATCGCGGTGAGACTTGCTTGTACTCTGCACCTGGCTTCAAGCATGCAAATAGTAGACCTGTCTCCTTTACCAAGATGTTCGACATTCCCAGCATCGTTAACTGCCTACCATACGCTATACCAAAGAAGTACTCTGGAAAGATCACAAGCCTATTTGAAAACTGAGATAGGATGAGTGTCGTTTTCGAAAATCTCGACGATGACGAGATCGCCGACGAACTCATCGACCAAACCCGGGATGCCGCCACGAAGAACTTCATTCTCGACTTTGGAGAAGAAAGTGCCCATGTAGCGTTCAATTTGGGTCACTCCAGCTTTGAAGAGGTGTTGGACCATGAGCGTCCGGCCAACGTCAACGCGAGATGGATCAACATCTGGTATCCACAGAGACAGAAGCAGTTGATCGAGACGCTCGCAAGACTCTACGATTTCTCTCCGCGGCTACTTGGATTGATGTGCTCTGATCCGATGCAACCGCAAGTCTCCGCCGCCAGTCACCGACCACAGCGTACAGCACGAAAGCTTTGGAAGAACAGCCCTCATGCCTCCTCAGCCGACACAGAGAGCAGCAGAGGCTCAGACGAGCTCTCCGACCACGTCTCAATGATCAGCCACGAGTCAAGCAGAGGCGGCAACATCTACCGCATCGCCAACGACCTCTGGCACTATTCCAGCATCGACTTCGGCCGCAACTACGTCTGCCTAGGCTACAACTCCCTCTACGGGACGAAACTCACGACCTCCATGGACGACGACTGCGACGTCTTCGACGAAGGCCACCTCCCCCACTGCCACCGCGTCTGGACCTGGCTGCTCTTGACCACCGACAAGACCGTCATCAGCATCAACGAAGACCCCTTCCCCTACGCCTCCACCAACCTGCTCTCGCCCATGCAGCTCCGCATCTTCCACGAGACCCGCCGAAACCAGACGAATGTCTTCCGCTCGCTCTCCCTCACCGACTCCGACCCCATCAACACCCGCAACCCCATGACTTTGCTGCCTCTCCGCTCCCGCCTCGGTGACACGCGCGAGGAGTCCGCGCACCGCGCCTCTGACACCCCAGGCCTGCTGTTCTACTACCTTTTCGAGAACTGGCACAACAGCTACACGCTCATCACTCGTAAAGAGAGCCGGTACGGCACGGAGCTCTCATCGCTGCGGAGGGATATGCTGGCTGCGCCGAAGCTGGCGCATATCGACCGCCTGGATCGGATAGGCAAAGAACTCGGTGTGCTGCGTCGTCACTACGAGGCGTATAACCGTCTCATTGATCGAGTGCTTGAGCCATTGGCGCCTACGACCGCAAGTCTGGAGAACTCGAGGGTTGTGAGCGACAGTAGCGATTCGAGGAGCGTGGATACGGTCAGAGGCATCGGGATTGTAATGGAGAAGCGGAGCATGTTGGGCGTGTCGCTGAGTTCGCCGGCGAGGGTGCGGTTTGCGAGGCTGAGGGACTTGATGGATTTGTATGCGCTGAATGAGATCGAGGAGTACTTGAAGCAGAAGGAGTCGCTCGTGTCATTGGTAAGCCACCGCAAGCGGGATAGGGGCCCTGAATGCCCGTTTGCTGACGAATACTAACAGAACTTCTCTCTCCTGACACTTAAAGAGTCTCTCGATGTCGAGCATCTAACCCGCATCACGCTCCTGCTGACCAAGTTCACGATCCTATTTTTGCCGGCGAGTCTCGTCATGGCATACTTCAGCGTGCCGCTGGGAAACATGGAATACACCGTCGGCCAGTTTTGGATCGCCTTCAGTTTGGTCCTGGTCCTAAGTTGGGCGGCGCTAATGACATTCGGGTTCGTGAGTGGAAGCCTGCAGACAGGATGGCTGTGGAGGTCGACTGTGAAGTGTGGGAAAGGCCTGGCAAAGTGGATGGCGAGGGTGTGAGTGAGGTCTGTTGCTGGTCAAGCTGGAGCGGGTTAGGCCTCAGCCAGAGATCAATGTCTGCTTCTGTCGCAAACTGCCATATGTGTAATCGAATGAAGATTAAGGGAATCTCTAAGCGAGTCCTGTCGCATATCGGAGAGATTGCCGCGTGATTACTCAATGGAACGATGTTTGGCATTGGAATATGATGATAGACCAGGTGCAGTGCTGAGACCGAGGGCGAGCGCGTCTCATCAATCCAGCGAGACGCCTCGTACGCCCTTGGACCCCAACGACTCAGTCCGGTCTGTCAAGCGTGGTGCACCGCCACACCAGTTCGCCAAGGAGGAGCGCCTATTCAAAAGAAGACGAGAATGGTATTGCATTTTATCGAAGAAAATGTGAAAATCGCAGCCGTATTTCGCAAGGATAATCGCATCGAGACGCCTAGCATACACAACCCGATTCCCAGACCGCCCTTTCCCATTCTCTCTGCAAACAATGACTTCTCCCATCTTCCGCCTTCCGCTACTGTCCCCTCGAGAAGAAGATCTCCGACCTCCTTCACCTCCCCTTCCTCCGCGAATCGCAACAAGAATGCTTTCATCGTAACGTGTTTGTTCTAAAAAGGGTTTCGCGTGCGCACGTGTTCTCGGCTCGCGCGCTTCTCGTGATCGAACGTGATGGGTTTCGCGCGGTTCGTGCGTGGGCGGGATCGCGGCTATGCTGCGACTCTACTGGTGGCCAGCCTTGCGCAGCGAGTTGCTGAGCCATTCAAGACCCTCGTAAAGACCGTCACCAGAGGTGGCGCAAGTCGACTGGATGTACTGTTGAACTAGTTAGCGTGTTGCACCTCAATGGCCTGGCGATCCCAGTCTCTTGAGTTGGGAACAACGGATCGTGACGTACCCAAGCGCGCTGCCTCAGGGAGTGCAGACCAAGCTTGTCAGTGATCTCGGCGGCGTTCATGGCGTTGGGCAGATCCTGCTTGTTGGCGAAGACAAGGAGAAGGGCGTCACGCAGCTCATCCTCGTTGAGCATGCGCTGGAGCTCCTCACGGGCCTCAACAACACGGTCGCGATCGTTGGAGTCCACGACGAAGATGATACCCTGGGTGTTCTGGAAGTAATGCCTCCACAGAGGGCGAATCTTGTCCTGTCCGCCGACATCCCACACGGTGAACTGAATGTTCTTGTACTCGACGGTCTCGACGTTGAAGCCTGTTGGGAGATCCAGGTGTTAGCTGCTGTTTTGCCGCAACGGTCTGCGCATGCGAGAGTCTCCGATAGTCCCTCTCATGTCACAGCGCGTGGAGTTGGTGTTACGAACCGATTGTGGGGATGGTGGTGACGATTTCACCTAGCTTGAGCTTGTACAGAATGGTGGTTTTACCGGCGGCGTCGAGACCGACCATCAAAATTCTCATCTCCTTCTTGCCCCAGAGGCGGTCGAACAGCTTCGAGAAAGTGAGACCCATGTTGGCGGTGTTGTGTAGCGGGGTATTGAGTGATGTTTTGTGGAGGAAGAAAGGGACCAGGTCTCGTGTCCTGTTCAGCGCGGGCGACTTCGTCAGTACTCGTGTTCTCGAAATTCAGCGCCGATTGCCTGGCATGTGCTTTTCATATGCGGAGCGAGGTGAATACGCCTGCCTGGAGGCATGTCGCATATGTGTCCCTTTCCATGCGCGCTGACAGGTAGCCAGAACGTCGACGGGGGGCGGCGATGCGCAATGGCCGGCAGGCATCAGGTTCGGGGTAGCGGAGCGGACTCACCAAGTGTGACACTGCTGATCCTCGGTATGAGTGGTGCGGCGGTGGTGTTGGGATGGGATGGAGTTGGCAGTTGGGTGGTCGAGGCACCGGCTGCTATCGGTGAAGGCGCACGCACAAGGGCAACGTTGGATTCAAGCGGCCGTGCCTCCCTCAGGGCCCCGCTTGGCGTCTCCTGATTTGCTGAGCGGCCACAACACGCCGATCGCGTGGAAGGGCGCATTTATTGTTTGATCTTTTTGCTGAGTGGCATGAAATGCACACAGTAATTGCATTAACGACACGTCCAAATAATCCACGCGACTACGGCTTCAATTTGTTTCTTTCTGCAATATAACAATGAGCGCATGACCTGGTACAAGGCACATGTACCCCGGACGCGGCCGACGCGCAAGCCGACAAGTGTACAGTACAACTTTCCGGGTCTCGACCACTGCGGAAACAAAACACATGATAATCTCAATACCGCGATATGAAAAGCCACTATGCTAAGCTATGCTCCGACACGATCACGCTGAAGGCTCAGTCTCTCTGGCCAACGCCTCCTTTTCGTCCGCAGTCAGATCGCTCTTTGCGCTATCAATCCTGACAAACCCAACAAATATCACCAAGGCCGCGGCGCCACACGCCAGCTCAAACCAGAAAACATTCTTGTAACTCTGCTTCTCACCCTGATAGCTGGTGAACGCAGCAATGATGTCTGAAAATCCAAGCAAAATAGCAATGCTCAGCTGCAGCAGCGCATTCGCCAGTCCGCCCGCGAGTCCCTGCTGACGTGCAGGCAGCGTACTGCTTAGGAAGATGTTCGCCACGCTGAAAATCAGGTCGATTGCCAGCGTCGCGCAGATCATCGCCGGGAACACCCAGGCCCAGTAGCCTGCGCCCTCCGGTGCAATCGCGAACAGCAGGCTGTCGACGATGATCGCCAGGCATGTGAGAACGGCGAGAAACGTGCCGGGAATGCGGTGCAGAATCAAGGCGCCGACGCCCGCCAGGATACAGCCGCCAACGGCCATGGGCACGTACCAAGCAACTACTTGCATCGGGCTGGCACCCATGATGTTTGTGATGCTGTTGAGGAGCTAAGTCAGTGATCGTTCTTTCTGTTATGCCGTGTGATGATAACTTACTAGTATGTGGCGTAGAGCAGGTAGATACCCAGTGTGCCGTAGGCGAAGAGCAGTGCGAGTATGAACGGACGCATGTACTTGATCTTGAAGACCTCGAACGGCAGAAGTGGCTGCTCTGCGATCCAGCCCTCGACGTAAAACGCCACACCTAGCATCAAAATACCCAGAACCAGCGTGACTGGGATGTATGGCGTCGCCCACCCGTCAGAGGCATGACTGGACTGCGTGATCGCAAAGACGACCAGGATCAGGCCGGAGACCACCGCCGCGGTGCCGTACCAGTCCATCTTGACACCATTATTCTTGCGCTCCTGGTGGTCAGAAGGTATGGTGAAGTATGCCACCACCGCGGTCAAGAATGTCAGGATCGCGCCGATGTAGAAGTACCACTGCCAACCGGCATACTCTCCTGCGACACCGGCGAAAAAGATGCCAATGAAGAAGCCCAGCGGCGCCATGGAGCCGTAGACGCTGAAGACGAGGTTCTTCCTCGGCCCAGGCCTGTACATACTTCCCAGCAATGTCAGGCTCGCCGGTAAGTATGCTGCCGGACCCAATCCCTGGATAGCACGGCAGAAGTCCAGCATGAGCTCGTTCTGCGAGAAGCCGCCGATGAGCGACCAGATGGCAGTCCACAGGCACCCTGCCAGATAGACAGGAAATCCGCCATAGATGTCTGCAAGGCGGCCGAAAGGGATCAGAAAGGACGAAACGACGAGCGAGAAGGCACTGGCGGGCCACGTCGCGGACGCGGGTGGGATGTCGAGCGCTCTTGTGACGGTCGGGACAAGAACGACGAAGCCGGAGACAAAGTATTCCATCAGAAGCTGGGCCATTGTAACGGAGAAGATGAAGCCGAACTCCTTCCATGCGGAGCCCAGCTTCTCTGGTCGCGAACGGCCTAGGCGCTCGATGCGTGCCTTTTCTGATTCGCCTTCGATCGTTGCCGGGTCGATGTCTTGGTTGTGGTCCATGACCGCGGTGTTTGCCACAACCTCAGACGATCGAGACATGGTATCGAAACCTCCAAGGTACTTGTACTAGATCGATTGGACGCAATAGAGGGATAGTATCCACTGTAAGGTATGATCCGACGCTCTCGTCGACGAGTTGATGGGCCCCAAAATCTTCAGGAAATGGACGCAGACCAGATAAATATACCCTCTCCCACCTGTACTCTGCTTCTCCCTTGAGCAACAAGGATTCATAAGCAACCGTCTCAAAGTCGTGGTCCTAAAGCAAAATGACGCCCTCCCAAATGCCAAATGACGACCCGGCCAAGAACGGGCCAATGGGAACTTCGGCTTCGAGGCTTGGAGTGACGACCCGGCCAACTCAACGCACAGCGGCTGGAAGAAACAGCGCAGTCTGCTAAATCCGAAGACAACAGATCGGGGAGGCGATTGAAAAGAGGATCTAGAGAGGACTAGGGAAAGAAAACACGACAATGTCAAGACATCAAACCGGCAGCGATGGCCTTGGCAGGGCGGCGGTATGATTCTTCGAATGCGACTCGGCGTCCGCGGGCCCGAAGTGCCGGCGCTGGCTGCCGATGGGCTTTGGAGTTCAACGTGCCAGCGGCTTCCTTGACTGTACTGCTCACTCTCGACAAAGCTCATTACTATGGCAGGGTGAAATGATCAAGATAAAAAATCAATTCTTCGTATTCACACACACGCTCGCACTACCGCTAGGTATCGACATTTCCTTCGAGCTCCAAATGTAGTCGTACAACAGAAGACCGAGAAAAAAGTGACCTCTGACCCAAATTAATCCACACGCCGCGCGAGCTCTTCCCACTCAAAACAAGAGCACAAAGATAGCTTCGTTTCCCCATCGTCAAAGACCGCAAAAAGAAAAGAAGACCTCCTCATGGGCGTTCGCGGGCGTGGCGGAAAAGCTTCGGACCCATTCGCAAAGAACGCCTCGCAGGGAAGGGGGAGGTAGTGATGGGGAAGAATTCGCATCCACAAAATCGTACCTTTTTGTCAAGCACGCTTCCTGCATGCTATGCATAAACACCCTGGATTTTTTCATACTTCCTTGACCGCAAAATGCACAAATGTGTTCTGAATCGGGGGAGGAGAGGGGTATATAAGCCTCCCGTCGATCGGTGATGATGTTGCTGATAGTGATGATGTGAAGGGATCGGGTCTTCAGTGCTGCTTCCCCGCGCCACCCGCAGGTCTGATCGTTGTTGGGAGATGTCGTTATATCTGTCGTTAGAAAGGTTGGGTAGTTTTGGACTTCTGTGAAGACCATAGCACAAGCAGTACTAGTGCCGCGTATCGCCATTGACCCGATGCGTATTTGCGATGTTCCGCAAGCAGAAGCGTGCAGTGCCCTTTGGATTTGTACAGGTCTCGTTGAGATCGAGGCATTATTCCGTTTGGCTGTCTGGCAAGCAACATAGACCAGTTTGAGCAGGTTGGCGATCTTGCCAATCAGGGCAACAGGCTCTGCTGGTGGGGGCCATAGGAAGAGGTCATCGTAGGCTCTGCTTGGTCGGAAAGCGCCAGGAGAAGCTGAGCCAGGCAACGCTTAGTAGCAGCGTCGTCTCTCAAGACTGGGGAGAAGGTGGCGTCGCGCAAAGGCTCAGGGAGGCACTGGCGGAGCGCCTCGCGAGCACGAGCGTTGTCGGAAAGCCTTGACAGCTTGTTAGCGATAGTCGGCAGAGTTGCAGTACTGACGCTACACATACCTGAGGAAACACCTGACAACGTGCTTCAGCAGCCTGACAGTCTGCTGGTCGACAAGTTGGGTAACCATGTTACTTAGGACGGTTCCAACAGCATAGAATCGCTCGTAGGTCTGGCAGATGTATTGCAGGCCCATGTCGTCGAGCAGGATCTTCTGAACAATAAAGATAGCGACGGTCTTGCTGAGTTCTGAGCCGGTTTCCATGATGCGCAGGCAGAGAGGGATGATCTCGGTGGTAAGGAGGAAGTTGATGACTTCTGAGGAATCGTTCTTGACAAGGGCACCAATGACTCCGAGGGACGTCAGGCGGAGGTACTCAAAAGGGCGGGATTTTGAGGTGGTGTTGAGGAAAGGGTACAGGAAAAGAGGAATGTGGGCTGCGTAGACGAATTAGTTGACGCACGAGCCGATCTGCCAAAATAATAGACATACCACCCAAGAAGAGGCCACGCGTATCGCTGTGAGAGGCAACGCATTGTAATAGAGCCAGCGCATTGCAGACACGGTTACTAGCCGCTGCAGTGAGCTGCGAGGGGTTGAGCAGAGGGTATACTGAGATGATCTCTTGAAGCAGGGACGTCATGACGCCTGTTTTAATGTTAGTTCTGGCCTTGCGATCGCAATGAACAGGATGCACGCACCGAACGAATGCCACAAGATAAGGGCCAGCTCTGGAACCTGCTCTCTTTTCTTGCTCAGCTCCAGGAGCGCGCTCTCCCTGGTGTTCGCATTGAGGACCTGAGCAATCCACTCCAAGACCCTCCTGTTCTCTTCACTGATGGAGTCGCCGGCGCCAAATATACTGCCGTCCTGCAGCTCACGTGCAGGACCGAGTCCCTGCCCCATACCTCCGTTCGCGCCTGCGCCTCCGTTCTGGTTCATGCGTCCATAATGCTGCTGCTGCTGTTGCTGCTGTTGGGCCGCAGCGGCCGCGGTGGCCGCGGCTGCAGCTTGACTCTGAGCGTAATGGTGCTGCGACGGACCGTGAGCGTGGTGCTGCCAGTCCGGTTGGTGGTACGGGTTCTGGTGAGTGAAGACGTGCTGCATGGTCTCGGATGTCCTTTTCACTTGACACGCATGCAGGCCGCCTCACACACCGCGAGGGAAAGGAATAGGTGTAGAGGTGGTGTCGCAGTCGCTGTGCGCAGGCGATGATGTGTGCGAGGATGTCGTTGGATGGAGTGTGGGGGGATGGTAGGCCGAGGTGGTGTTGGTACGGTGATGTACAGAGCACTGGGCTGGCTGCAAGTGTGCTGCTGCAGGGTCGCGATGCTCTTGCGGCAACGCCCGCGCGGAATGGGGGAGAGCTTAGTCGAGTCAAATGTACGGCGACGCCCAATCAGAGAAGAGCGCGGTATTTTGGTGAGACAAGTCTGTGATGCGACTTTCACAAGATCGTAGTTTTCATATGCAATCGATAACGGTATTACATGGTCACGTGGGCCCGTGATAATTGCAACACATAGGCTTGCTGCACATAGACTCGTGTGCTCGGCTCATGACTTACCTAGGTACGATCAAAGCCTGAACTTGCACGATCGTGGACTCTTCATGTTAGAATTAGATGCAAAGCAAACAATGCAAATCTACATACATTCGTCCTCTTGTTATCCTACATAGTTTACACATCGCCTCCATACTGCTCAGAAGAGGATCACGACTAGGCGCGCAACCATGAATACATCATGGTGATTCCGGAACAGGGAGTGGACTCCCCCAAGAGCAACCTCAATGGTACGTTATATCAATGGCGTGGCAGCTTCGTGCCTCTTTGTCAAACGCCTCTGGCATTGAGCCTGCCATTGTATGAACAGGGCGGGAGCCGGCCAAGCTCGTCGCTAAGAGAATCGATTCGGGATAGATCATCCGAGCTAAATCACCAGATGCCAAACCACTTCTTCTGCACTGGCTGAGTCTTTCCGTCGAAATCGACATAAGTCGCAGGGCCAGCATTTTCGACTGGTGCACTTTCCGTTGCAGGGGTCGCCAAATCCATGGCGATAGATGACTGGGCCGCTGGCGCTGCCTGGCCGCCTTCCCTCATTGCCGGCGTCGGGCCAAGCTCTTCATCGTCCTTCTTCGCAGTCCAGCCGCCAAACTTGCCCTCATCTTCATCTTCCAGCCCGTGCGCTTTGCGGAACTCTGAGCGCCTCTTAACATCCTCCACTTTCTGTCGTCGCATCTCGGCAGTCTGAGCGGTGACGTATTCAGAGTGCATCTGATACACCTCGATGTAGCGTCCAAGGAATGTGAATGGGTGTGCAAAAAACATGTTGTTGGGCGGCAGCAAATCCATGTAGGGAGTCGAGTGGAGGAAGTCTCCGAGCCACACGCCGACAGTGAGCGTGACAAGAATTCCCTGAGTCAAAATCAGTATCTGATCTTTTACAATCCTTCAACGTACATACTATCGAAATCCAAAGGTGGATTGTCTTGTTTGTAAGGAACCAATACGTGAACGTTCCTTCAGCCGGCATCATGTGAGGGTATGTCCTGGTCTTTTGCGCCTGGCGCTCGCGGTCGGACAGAGGCGCGCCATACGATCTAGGCTTGGAGCGAAGACGAGACGGATGTGAGGGCGGATTAAAGCGTTCAGGCTTCTCGAGCAGTCGAGGCTTTGGCGGCGGGGGTTTAGAGGAGGCATAGCGGAGGCCCATGGGGCGCGCGAGCATGCGCTGGAGTTGGCGCGAGTGCAGGGCGAACGCAGACGGCGCCAACGAGGGTCTGAGGGCGGCCATTTTGTCGTGGTACAGTAAGATCTATCGCACTCGCACGCCTTCCCAAAGCAGCCAGCAGCTTTCGGCACATCGAAGTGAAAGTCGCGCGGCGGCGACTTTCCCGCCAAGGCGGCTAGCGTGGCGCACGGTCGCGCTGGCCCACGCGCCGGCCAGGGCAAAAGCTGCGGTTGGCTGCTTCCCCCAAAACATTCGAGCCGCCTGCCTGCCTGCCTCGCCCACGCACACCGCCAACAAACACCTCTCCGCCTTACCACCACCCCGTCCTCCCTCGACACGCCGCCCGACGCCGAGTCACCCTCCCTCTCAAACCCACACCCCCAAGACAGTCGCCCAAGATTCCCAACATGCGCGAGATTGTACGTACCGCCCGCCGCCGCCGCCCAGGCCCCTGAAACAAACACGCGTGCCCCGCGTCTGTGGGCTTCCCTGAGGACAACACAGTGCTAACCGGCTCTTCGCTCGCAGGTTCACCTCCAAACCGGCCAGTGCGTACGTACAGCGCTTCAGATCCAATGATGATATTCAAGAGCGCGTGATTAACATAGCTGAAGGGCAATCAAATTGGTGCTGCGTTCTGGCAGACCATCTCCGGCGAGCATGGCCTCGACGGTGCTGGCGTGTATGTTTACGCTCATCGAATGCGAGAAAGACTCATCTGACGCGTATCAGGTACAATGGCACGTCTGACCTCCAGCTCGAGCGCATGAACGTCTACTTCAACGAGGTACGAGCCACTCAGGCAGCCGCATACGCACGACCCAAGAGCACGCACTGACCTTATACCACCACAGGCCTCCGGCAACAAGTACGTCCCGCGTGCCGTCCTCGTCGACTTGGAGCCCGGCACCATGGACGCTGTCCGTGCCGGTCCCTTCGGTCAGCTCTTCCGTCCCGACAACTTCGTCTTCGGCCAGTCTGGCGCCGGCAACAACTGGGCCAAGGGTCACTACACTGAGGGTGCCGAGCTTGTCGACCAGGTCCTCGACGTCGTCCGTCGTGAGGCCGAGGGCTGCGACTGCCTGCAGGGTTTCCAGATCACCCACTCTCTCGGTGGTGGTACTGGTGCCGGTATGGGTACCCTCCTCATCAGCAAGATCCGCGAGGAGTTCCCCGACCGTATGATGGCCACCTTCTCCGTCATGCCCTCTCCTAAGGTCTCTGACACCGTTGTCGAGCCTTACAACGCCACCCTCTCCGTCCACCAGCTCGTCGAGAACTCCGACGAGACCTTCTGTATCGACAACGAGGCCCTGTACGACATCTGCATGCGTACCCTCAAGCTTTCCAACCCCAGCTACGGTGACCTCAACCACCTTGTCTCCGCCGTCATGTCCGGTGTCACCACTTGCCTGCGTTTCCCTGGTCAGCTCAACAGCGATCTCCGCAAGCTCGCCGTCAACATGGTTCCCTTCCCGCGTCTCCACTTCTTCATGATTGGTTTCGCTCCCCTCACCTCCCGCGGTGCCCACAGCTTCCGCGCCGTCTCCGTCCCGGAGCTCACCCAGCAGATTTTCGACCCGAAGAACATGATGGCCGCCGCTGACTTCCGCAACGGTCGCTACCTCACCTGCTCCGCCATCTACCGCGGTAAGGTCTCCATGAAGGAGGTTGAGGATCAGATTCGCAACGTTCAGAACAAGAACACCGCCTACTTCGTCGAGTGGATCCCCAACAACGTCATGACCGCCCTCTGTGACATCCCGCCCCGTGGCCTGAAGATGTCTTCCACCTTCGTCGGTAACAGCACCTCCATCCAGGAGCTGTTCAAGCGTGTCGGTGACCAGTTCACCGCCATGTTCAGGCGCAAGGCTTTCCTCCACTGGTACACTGGTGAGGGCATGGACGAGATGGAGTTCACTGAGGCTGAGTCCAACATGAACGATCTCGTCTCCGAGTACCAGCAGTACCAGGAGGCCTCCATCTCCGAGGGTGAGGAGGAGTACGATGAGGAGGCTCCTCTTGAGGCTGACGAGTAAATCACCCGTCAACCAGGGACCAGGCGTGTCGCCCACATGGGCAATGGGTAATAGCCAATCGGATGGGTAAAGCAAAGCGACTGTTTTCAATTTTGTGTTTCTTTTTCTAGCAGAAAAGCGAGGAGTAAACCAGCGGTAGTATTGTCAAATTACTCTCCTCGCTTCACGGCCTTCTGTTAGCACCTTTATCACGACCCTCAGCAGTCTTTTCTAAACGATGATATTCACAAGTATCAATTTAATCCCGCCTCCAGCTCCCGTTTGTTTACTTCAGCTGCAGCTATGTCCTTTGCCCCGCACTTGCCGAGACCGCAGCGCGGCTCTCGGCACGCTTCTCTCGCTTCGTCTTTGGTCCGCCCGCGTTGCTGATCGCTTGACGCCCTGAATGCGTTACGCTTGCAGTTTGCGGTTATTAGGTAAGGAGTCATCTATCCGAAGATGGAGGCAAGATATACCATCGCGATATTCCCTGTCCGCACTCCTCGACGCGGCAGCCATCTGGGTTTCATTATGAGTTCCACATGTTGACTCTACTTGTGCGTTTGGTGCTCACCGTCTGATTGTTTGGCTAATGCCGTTGCTTGTGGCGAACGCTCTCGATTGTGGTGACTGGGCCGTCTGAGGGAGTCTCTGAGCGGTCAGCATTGATCGATTTCTGACATTAAAGGGCAAGACAAGGAAGCAATGAGTAAAGA
>JAKLND010000117.1:0-28868 GCA_022813125.1 Septoriella neoarundinis | reverse complement strand
GAGTAAAGAAAGGGCGTGGAAAGAGGATGGCGATGGGGAGGTAGAGCGGGCATCTACCAGCGCCGGGACACCGGATGCCAAAGATAGTCAGGAGAAGAAACCCGATTCGAAAGTGAATGAAGGATCTGAACACCCTTCAAGATCATTAGATGCGAAAGACTTGAAGACTCAAGCTGCACCGACTGGACCGCCTCCACCTCCCAATGGGTGAGTCCTCCCTGAGACACAATCAGCTTGCAGGATATGCTAATGATTTACAGTGGGTACGGCTGGGTTTGTACTGCGTGCTGTGCGACTATCAACGCCCATACTTGGGGCCTTAACAGCAGCTATGGTGTCTTTCTCGCTCACTACCTTGCCACCGAGACTTTCCCTGGTGCCTCATACCTCGAATACGCGTTCGTCGGATCTCTCTCGATCTCCTGTGCTATGCTCGTCTCGCCAATTGCAACATATACCACTCGTGTCTATGGCACGCGCACGACGCTGTTCATTGGCATTGCTCTCGAGACAGCCAGCCTCATTGGTGCTTCTTTCGCATACGAAATTTGGCAACTCTTTCTTTCTCAAGGTATCTGCTTCGGTTTCGGCATGGGCTTTCTTTTCGTCGGCAGCGTTGGCATCGTTCCTCAGTGGTTTACGACCCGCCGCTCGCTCGCAAACGGCTTCGCGACATCTGGCTCCGGCCTGGGTGGACTTATCTACTCCCTCGCCACCGGCGCGATGATACAGACCATCGGGCTAGCCTGGGCCTTCCGCGTGCTCGGGATCCTCGCTTGTGTCGTCAACACAGTCTGTGCACTCCTTCTTCGTGACCGCAACAAAGCCATCGGCTCCTCGCAGCTCGCATTCGACCACCAGCTCTTCTCCCGTCCTGAATACCTCCTCCTCTGCGGCTACGGCTGGTTCAGTATTCTGGCCTACGTAGTGTTGATCTTCTCCCTGGCCAACTACGCAAACTCGATCGGCCTCTCCGCCTCGCAAGCAGCCATCATCAGCGCCCTCTTCAACCTCGGCCAGGCCTTCGGCCGCCCGCCGATCGGCTACTTCTCCGATGCCATCGGCCGAATCAACATGGCAGCTCTCATGACGTTCCTCTCCGGCCTCTTCGCGCTACTCATCTGGACCTTCTCACGCTCCTACGGCGTGCTGATCTTCTATTCGCTCGTCGGTGGTGCGGTCGCGGGCACGTTCTGGGCGACCATTGCGCCAGTGTCTGCGGAAGTCGTCGGGTTGCGCGGCGTGCCGAGTGCTTTGAATTTAATCTGGCTTGTTATAGTGTTGCCGTGTACTTTCTCGGAGCCGATTGCGCTGGAGATCGTTGGAGGGACGGGCGAGTATTTGGGCGCGCAGCTATTCGCGGGCTTCATGTATGTTGCCGCGGCGGTGTGCCTGCTTTTCCTGAGAGGATGGAAGATTGGCGAGGTGAAGGAGGGTGAGAGGGTGAAAGCGGAGGGAGAGGGCGAGGGTGAGGGTGGGGTTGTGGAAGAGACGGTAAGTTTGAAGAGTCGGAGGGCTGGTAGGAGGGCGATGATTAGAAGGTGTTGGGAGTGGAAGAAGGTTTGATTCATGCGTAAAGGTTTCATAGACTTCTTCCGTCGTATCCCGCTTGGTCGCGCTCGTACGTATGATTTCCCATCTGATCAGGTCTGCAGACTGCCCTTCGCCCGACTATACATGATCATCACCATCTTCATCGTCATCGTAGTCGTCGTCACCATCATAGTCACCGCCGCTATCATTGCATCCATCTTCGCTGCCTTCAAACATATTATCTTCGCTTTCCTCAACCTCGTCTTCTCCAAGTTGTTCTTCATTCTCAACCTGTTCTCGCAGTTGAGCAAGACGAGTAGTCTCGGCAGCCTCGTACTCAGTCATTGGATACATGGCGTCTATTTCTGTTGTGTCTGTGTTGCCAAAATTCTCGGAAAAAGTCCAGATATCCAGGTAGCACATTGCACGATGGTGCTGTGGCGTGTACCCCAGGGTGTACTGAGAAGCACTAAGTCGAGTGTGCAGGTTTCCGTGATTGTATAGTCCCGACCTTTCAAGACCATGATACCACAAGTCCCGTTTATAGCTTCCGTAACCATCATCTGCGCGGCTTACCCTGTCAAAGATGGATTTCCCGTATCGATCCTGCGCGTGGATCTTCGGGAATACGCTAAGCAGGTACAGAAGTGCTTCGAAGGACTTGGACGTCTTAGGTTGGCGTGCATGAAGCACGCAGTGGAACAAGCAGTTCCAGCCGTCGTCATCGACCTCCCCTATGTTGCAGCCTGAGTTCTCCAAGTACTCCAATACTTTTGGAGTTCTCAAAAACATTGCTTCGTTGCATGCACGAAGCCAGATGCTCAAGCCGTCAATGCGTAAACTGCTTAGGTCGATAAAGGATCTGCCATACTTGAACAGCATGTCCAACGCTTCCTAACCGAGATTAGTTCCTAACGCGGTGATTGGACAGTAAAAACTAACTGTAGAACTTCGATCGATGTCACTGCAGGACAATGCGTCCCTGATGCCCTGTGCTGAGTATAATGAGCCGTCGTCCTTGACATAGTCGATTGTTGGATCCGCGCCGGCTTCTAGCAAGCTTATCTTGCATTGCATCGTTCGTGTATACTGCTCTATGGTAACATCTGCTTCATCTGCAGTTGCTAAGCCCAGCGCTGGCTCTGTTCCTCTTCATGATCATTAGACTGTATGACTCTCTCTGAGCAGGACCTGATCACACATTGCAAGCTGTACGTACTCGAAGAAGAAAGAGGCCTCAAGCCTATCGACATCGACTCCACTTTCGGCAAGATATCTACAACAATCTGGGCTTCCATAGTAGGACGCATACTGCAAAAGTCAGCATCGAGGGATCCACAGTCGTTTTGTACGTACAGATAGCAGAGACCGGCCTTTCTCGTCACAGTCTCTGACCGTAACACTCGGCGTAGCCAATAGCTTCAAAAGGCCTTCGAGGTCATCTTCCTCAATCACATTGAATACCTCCGAGTCCCATGGAACTGTTCGGTAAGCCAGGACAACCGGGTGTATCATATTTGTCCGCAAGAGATCCGTCTGGCACCCGAAAAAAGCCACTAAAGGAGACCCGGTATGTTTGCAACATGGTTCAAGACGTAAAACCGACATTGACTGCGCTGTCTCATGGCCTTCCTCGTCGGGAACCCTCGTCTCCGTCGTGGTTAACGTGATTTCCCACTGAGCGTATCTCAGGACATCGCATCTGCGCTGGACGACTGCGAAGTTCCCACGATTGGCGACTGGAGGCGAAGAGTTGACCCTCAGCCTTCTACCGAGGAGAAGACGCTCTTGCAGATCACTCCATTGGAACTCTGCGTGCTGTTTCGTTGATCGTGCGAAACCGGATGCCTTCAAGGCATCAACGACTGTGGCAAGTCGACGGGCTATCTTGCGGGCTGGTAAATCTTGCATGGGCGTCTCGATGTAAAGGGACAGCTTCTGCAATTTGGTCAACGCTGTGTTGAGAGACTCTTCTTGTAGCTTCCGCGGCTCAAACGCGTGTGCGCCCTCAACATGCCTTCGCTTCCTGCCGGTCCGCTCGACTTGGTCAAGCAGAAGAGGAGATGCGACTGCAGATGTCTGGAGGGACCGATTGCCGGACGGGGTCACGTAGTAGTTGACAGTGTGCCTATATACGTTGCCAAAATGCGCTCTGGCATTGCCTTCGACAACGTTATTGTGGTAGCGGTGTCCAGCATTCACATCTTTGGCCTCGAAGCCGAGGTGCAGAGTCTCTTCGTTGGGCCGCGACTTTGTATGTTCCACACTCGCATCGACGCTTCTCATTAAAGCAGAGGGCGCTTCGCTCGTGATCCGGTCTTGCACCACGCTTGCTGCCATAACGACGATAGACGTAAGAACATCGAGGTCCTACTCTGGTTCATCAGATTGACATGTAAAATCGAAAAGTTGCGTGATGGGAAACTCGCACCTGCAAGTTGGAGTTGTCGTCGCCATAGACTTTCAGCCTTGCCCAGTGGAGCTGGTTCATATATAGCTCAGCCCCGTGTGACGAGTTTCAGCGTGAGCTGGCGGCAAGCGAATGTGCATTAGCGCCACTCTGGAATTGGATCGTCAAGTCCATGCTTCAGCCTGGTCTTCATTGCAACTCTCCAAAATGTATCGCGGATGGACTGAAGGCCACATTGTCCTGAGCAGCAGGTGCTGTGAGCGCGAGCCGAACAGCACTACGTTTCGAACCCGCTAAGACGCAGAAAGGTGAGGAATCACTTTGATGAGGCTCCGTCAGATCACAGGCAGACGAACGGCTCAATCTCGCATAGGCAAGACACTATGTCAACACGTTGGGACCACTCCATCGCACAAGATAACGCAAGAGTGCAATATGGTCACATGTATATTCGGAACCAGTTTCATAGCATGGATGATGGAGGACGCAGGCAACCGCAGGAAGATAAGGTCGAGCTCTTCATCAGGGCGCTGAAGTTCGACCAGATGGATTCTCGCTATCACAGCGTCGACCGAGCTCATGTCAGCACCTGCTCCTGGCTTTTCGAAAAGCAGCAGTACTTGGACTGGGCTCACTCCGAACATCTTGAGCAACACCACGGGTTTTTGTGGATCAAGGGCAAAGCTGGTTCGGGCAAATCTACGATGATGAAGTGCGCCGTAGAACATGCGAGAAAAGTCCACAGAGGCGACTCGATCATCTCATTCTTCTTCAACGCACGCGGGCATGACTTGGAGAAGTCTGTCGAAGGGCTGTACCGAAGCCTTTTGGTACAGGTACTCGCACAACTTCCGGAAGTTCGCATGAAATTTTCATCTGAGGTGCCACGAGATATCGAGCAAGGCAAATGGCCGGTGGCGGTGTTGAGGAACTCGCTGACTGGAGCCATATCTTGCCTGGGGGAAGAGCAAGCGTTGTCAATCTACGTCGACGCCCTCGACGAGTGCAGTGAAGATGATATGCGAGAAGCCATTGAGCACTTCGAGGAGCTTGCGCTCATGGGTATGTCAAGGGGCATCCAGCTTCACCTCTGTTTCGCCAGCCGATACTACCCTCGCATCACCATTCAGCACTGCGCTGAACTGAAGCTCGAAGCACAGATTGAGCATCGGCTTGACATAGAGACATACGTGCGCAACAGGCTATCGATTCGGGACAGTTCGCTTCGAGATCAACTCATTCGAAGGGTCCAGCAACGAAGCTCCGGGGTTTTCCTCTGGGTTGTGCTCGTTGTACGCATGTTGAAGAAGAAGAGTGACACGGGAGCGTGTAATTCCGAGTTAGTGCGAACGCTGGACGAGGTGCCGCTCAAATTGCAAGAACTGATAGCTCGCGTGCTCGCGGCGCCAGACGATGCTCTTGTTGTGACAATGCAATGGATGTTGTATGCTGAACGGCCACTAACCCCAGAAGAGCTGTATTTCGCTATTCGGACAGGCGCTGGACAGTTGGCTTCTGGCGCATGGGATGACAATGAGCTCAGCCGCGATGCCATGGTATCGTTCGTGCTCGCATCGTCTCGTGGGCTTGTCGAGATTAGGAAGGATGATTTTGACAAGTCTCTCAGAACGCAATTGATCCACGAGTCTGTCAGAGAATTTCTTCTCGCTGACGGCCTGGCAAGCATTACTTCGTGCCCGGCCAGAGCCGTCCCAAGGCACGGCCACCTGCAGCTAGCTCAATGGTGCCAGACATATGTGGATCTTGACGGCGCGACTTATAGATCATATCAAGCGGAGGCGGAGAGGCTTGCTCTCGAGGAAGCACAGTCCTTCGATCCTCATCTTCACAGCGTGCGCCGTCAAGAAATATGCCTAGACTTGGAAAGAAACTTCCCGCTGTTAATGTATTCGGTGGCCTGCATGTTCCACCATCTTGAACAGTCACAGCACGACGGACTGCCGGACACAAAGTGTCTAATTGGGTTTCCCTTATCTTCATGGGTGGTGCTTTACTGGATCATGGATCTCGGATTAGAACGACCGCCTCTCCTTCCCGATCACCCCATTTCCCTAGTGTACTTGCTTTGCACTTATCGGTGCCATACGCTCCTCGAAGTGGTCCTGAAAGCTATTTCAGCATCAGACCCACGCGACAGAGGATTTCCAGGTGCGAATGAAGAGGGCTTGGGTCTTCTCCAGACCAAACTCGATCTTGATACCGAGTTCGAAGGATTTCATGGTAGCCTTCTCGAGCGAGCTGTCGATTCAAATTCACCAAAGACAGTAGAAACCCTTTTATCACATGGCGCGAGCGCCATTAGCCGTGGTAGAGAAGCGATGTTTTTTGCCATCGACATTAGCAGTCCACAAACGGTGGAGCTACTCCTAAGGAACGGAGCGTCTCCACACATGCAGGGTATAAACCCGAACTACACGCCTGCAGTGACGTTCGCTGCCCAACACCTTCAGCCATCCATCGTGCGACTTTTGCTGGATTACGGTGCTGATCCGAATGGATCGGACGGAGGTCCGCACATGAACCCACTGCTTGAAGCGCTTAGGTACAGCGCAATTGGCGGAAGACTCCGCGAGGAACAGATGTTAGCAACTATTCGCGAGCTTCTCGATGGCGGCGCAGACGTTGATCGCGAGACTCACGATGGCATGTCGCCCTTTGAGTACGCGCTCGATAGGAGTGATACCGAAGTGGCTCAGCTTCTCTGGGAGTCGCAGAGAACACATCGTCATCAAGCGGACGATGCTGAGCAGAAGCGATGACCTCCGGGTCAGAGGACAACAAGTCCTTAGGTACATCGCTGCAGATGAGACCATTCAAGCAGAGGAAGCATGGCCTCTCGAAGCTACATCAGCTCCGCCGTCCAACATACCTTTCGTAGGTGCCGAGTCTCTGCCTAACAGAGAAGACACAAGTCGGATGACCATGGTGTAAGTAGCTTCGTGCTTGATAAGTTGATCACACGGAGACACAGCAGTGCTTCATCAATTGCGGAGTCACACGCTCTTGTGCGTTGCCGATCACTACGATTGCAGATTCCCGGTGCTTTGTGATGAAGCCGAGGTGAAACGTTTCGGACGGGTACTGCTCTTGGATCGAAAGTGGAAAATACTCGATCGGCTACTTTATCAGGTCTTGCTATGATCCCGCGTTTCAAGTCTTTAGAAAGACGCCGAGTCACGCTTTGCATGGCTCTCGTTTCGAAAGTGATTTCCGCGAAGAAGATGAGGAAAAGACATATCCTTCGCAGCCTAAATCTAGCCGCATAATTCTCTCGCACCGCTCGCCAAATGTAGCCAGATCTCCAGGAGTCAGAAATGAGAAAGTAAATGCCCGACAACGCTCAACATCCAACAATTAGCGCTTGATCTCCAAAATGCCAAACTTCTTCCACTCGCCGCCGCCGTCGCGCACGCGGCTCTTGCTGCGGTCGCGCTTGCGGTACCACGCGTACTCGGGCTTCTTCTCGCTGGGCGCGTCGAGCAGCAGGCGGCCGGCGCGCAGCGCTTTAGTGTGGTCGAAGAGCACGTTGGTCTCGTGCTTGCTCATCTCGCGCAGGATGATGATGTAGGAAGGGTCGTTCTGTTACGGAAATTAGTCGGGTGGCAAAGAGGTGGAATTCGAAACGCGGATTGGCTTACGCGGTCGTATTCCCAGGGAATGTCGTAGTAGCGCAGGGTTTCGGTGGAGAGGTAGTTAACGTGGACTTTGGCGTAGACGGGGACTTGAGAGTTGAGTGGCGCCAGGGCGCGGGAAGTCGTGGTCGTCGTTGTAGTGATCTTGGTGGTAGACTTGTTGGCCGCCTTCTCCTTGTCCATGATCGCTTCGATCTGCGAATGCGTGAAACCCTTCTCCGCGAGCCGCTTGCGCATCGCCTCATCGAGCTTCTCCTGCGCTTCTTTCTTCTCGCGATCCTCTTTCTCCTGTTTCTCCTTCCGCTTTCGCTCAAACTCCGCCCACTCGCGCTCCTCCCGCTCTTTCTCCTCGCGCTTCTCCCGCTCGATCTTCTCCATAAGCCTCTTCTCCTCCTCCTTCGCCTCACGCTTGTCGCGCTCCATCTTCTCGATAATCCGCAACTCCTCCTCCTTCGCCTTCTCCTTCGCCTCCCGTTGCTTGCGCTCATACTCCTCGATCACGCGCTTCTTCTCCGCCGCCTGCGCCGCATCGTCCTCAGCCCGCTTCGCCTCGTCCTTCAACCGCTTGATCTCGAGGTCAGCTTTGATCCGCGCCTCTTCCTTCTTCCACGCCTCGCGCTGCTCGATCTCGCGCTTCTCGCGCTCCAGCCGGTCCATCTCGTGCCGGTAGTAGTCGCTCCGGCCGCCGCGGCCGGAGCTCGAGCTCGCATCGCTGCGCCCGCGGCTGCGCGACCGCATGCGCCGCTCCAGCCGCATCTCCGCCAGCTCGTCGGCCAGCTCGTCGCCGAGGCGGCGGCCGCGGAAGTCCGGGATGTGGTTGTAGGGCGGAATGGGAATGACGGGTGGCGAGTGCGAGTCGGCGCGCAGGTTGGCGTCTTGGTAGACGTCGTTGTAGACGTTGACGATGGGCGCTGGCGAGTGGCCGGTTGAGCGTGTGCGCTGCAGGCTGCCGGAGGGTTCGCGGCGGTAGTGGGCGTTGGGGTCCAGGTGGTATCCGCTGACGGCGTGCTGGTGGCGGGCTGAGGGGTGGCGGGCTGAGGGGCGGCGGGGGCGGTAGGCCCATTCGTCGTCGCCGAGGAACGACATGGCGGTTGATTTGTGGTCAGATCAAGGTGGGAGGCAGATCACGGGGTGAGATATAGGGTGGGGGATAGGTTTGTCTCAGTGTAATTCTTTCTTCTGTGACAGTGGAAGGAGGAATGTGGGACAGCGTAAGACAGTTTGTAAAGAAAGAGGAACAGGTCACTGGAGCATGGGAAGGATCAAGAAGACTAGGCAGAAAAGGGCGTGAGTAAGACCGCCGACCAGCGGCAGCAGTGCGTGGGCGACATGCATCTTTCAGCGCGCCGCGCCACCGGTGAGTAAGGTTGATGTCTACTACCTAGTTGCTAGTCTTGTGGGGGCCAGACGCCAGCTGAGGCTGCAAGCAGCAACCCACCCTGCAGGTGTAGAGCGAGAGTGCGCGGACGGTGGCCTGATGGGGTGTCGCGAGACCAGCGCCATCTGCCACCGCCGTCAGCTGGCCGCGACCGCGAGGCGCGCGCGTCCACGACGTCGCAGAAGTGTAGCAGCGCCACCGCATACGGCGGCGGAGGTGTGCCTGGTGTCTGGGAGCGCAGGCTGCGGGCGGGCGGTGTTGGTGCGAGGGTGTGGAGTCGAGGGTGAAGCGAAGGCGTGAGGTGCAGGCAGCCGGCCGCCCTAAACCTCAGCTGCCATCTGCGCGAACAGGCGCCAGCCAACCCGCGCCCGCGCCTCCGATCCTTCGCGCTGCTTCAGGCTTAGGGCGGGCGTAGCGAGAGATTGAAGCCGCCCTAAAAATATGACTCTGGCGAGCGCCGGTGTTGGTGTCGGGAATAGTAGGGGGGAGGCCCAAAGGACGCTTGGGGCATAGGGCTCGTATGCCGGGGCGATCAAATGGTGATACCTGGTCCCGAATAGCCCTGCGCTCGCGCCTTCTCACATGGCATAGGACGTGCTGCTTGCATAAGGTGTGCAATAAGCTATGCAGCTAGTCTGACATGCGACGTCCACCCATGGATTGCCGATGCACGGGCCGCGGGCTGAAAGTCTCCACCTGCCTATCTATTCGGAAACTTTAGGGCTGGAATGGCGGGAGCCTAGGCACTTCACTTCACATTATGATCAACCGCGCTGTATGCTATGCTGCCATCAGACCGTCGGAATCTTCAATTTCGTCGGAATAGTCTCTGACGGCGAACATCATCTGAACCTTTTTTCAGCCCCAGCTATACTCAAACATATGCACCACCTCTATGGGGAGTGAATTAGACACTCCACATCAAACCACCCTCGTCACCACGAATCCCGTTGAATGCCCAGCGGGCGGCGGCTGGAAATTGCCGAAACAAAAAGTGAGTGACATGCCGACATGACGAAACATTGCAGCAATGCCAGAATCCTTCGCGGCAGCTGGGTCGCTTGTGGATGCAACATCCGTCTGTTGGCCAACATCCTTGACTGCGGCTGAGTTGTCAATGCGGTTGGAAGCCGCTCGCAGACGCACCGTGCCCTGACTTGTTGATCTTTTCCCGCGCGTCTGTTTGAGCCAATGCCTTGCGCACCATTCCACGTACGATGTGTGGTCCAGAAACGAGACGCGGTGAAAATGGAGATCTTGAGAAGTCTCGAGGAGATTCCGCAACGCCTGGGCTGTTTCCTCCACGTGAGAAGCCGTCGCAGGCTTGGAGAAATGCAAGCGTAAATCCAGAATATCCGCTGTCGGTAAGTGATCGGTCCTCCTGTTGCTGGGAAGGTTATTGTCTTCCACCTCATGACCGTCGCCACCTTTTTCTGCCATCGGCGCGATCCAGATGTCTTCCTCCGCAGGTCCGAAGCGGCTAGGATAGACGACCACCTCCTGCTGGTAAAGCGGAAAATGCTCGTACCGCAAGAGCGTCTGCACTAGCTTCGTCACCGTGAACCCAGGCCTGTCTGTTAACTGTTTCAGCGCCCAGGTCGTCGCGGAAGTAAACGACTTCCGACCCGCGCTCGCCGTTCTTTGATCAGCTTTACACGCCGCAACGTACTGAAACTTCCTCCGATGCCCACGAGTCGCCGGACAGCAAAGCAGTCCCGCATGGCAACAGTCGAAAATCACGAGGACGTCCGATCGCGCCTTCGCAAGCGTACTCTCCACATCCGTCCAATCGATGCTCATGTCTTTCTCTTCCTCCGAGCACGGAAAACGACCGCTGAGTCGCAGCCGCCCGGTGCTCGTCCTCTCCGCCGAGCCGTGTCCGGCGTAGTACACGACTAGCAGGTTCCCCGGCCCGTCGTCGTCGAGCATGAACTCCGCCACATGCTTCGTCGCCTGCACCTGCGGGTGCGTCTGCAGGTGCATGCGCTCGTAGCGCACCGAGAAATGATAGAGGTCGCGGAGCACTTCTTGCAACGGTACGAGCTGGCACGGATTAGCTTCTTCGGCTCATTCAAGAATGACAGCCAAGGTTGCGGATCTCACCTCTTCTGCAGTCCCTGTGTCATCGCTCCCTTCCGCCCAGCCGAGGATGAGCACGGATGTCTTTTTGTACTTGCCGGGTGACGGGGCAATGCCCATCACCCGCTCCCAGATCTTTCGCGATTCCAGTTTCGGCGTTTGCGGCGCAGTTGGTTACGCCGGTTTGGAATGGTGTGGAGTGGGCTTGTGCTCCCGTGCATTCTATGGGTTATAAGAGAGGTGAGCGACATTGCGGTCAAACAGTGACTGCGCGCTCTGCTTGTTCTCACTATCCAGGGCCCAGGTTTGTCTGATTGAAGACATTCCTGTGAGTCTTGTCAGCCAAAGGCAGAGATTATGGAGAAAAGACAGCCCAAAGGCAGAAGACAGAGCAAATTGAAGATGCGAAAGCTCCAGATGCGTCAGCCGACCGACCACCGTCCCCCGAACAACAGTGAATGCACGCAACCCTTACAAGAGCATTTGCTGAGACGAAAGAAACCCGTCCGGACAACTCCCCGGCACCGCCACGCTTTGGCCCCCCAGCACCGGCAACCTGCAGGTTTGTGACCCAGAAAGGCAGTGACTCGTCGCTTGCTGCCCTAAGACAAAGCGAACAGATTGGTCCAGCAATCAGCCAGTCTAGGGATATCATGCGGCGTCCCGTGTCGTCCTGTCGCACTGCCTCGCCTCACAGCAGCGTGACTTCATAGCCTCACTTATCGGTTGGCCGCAGGAGACCTTGGCCATTCAACCTCGAAAAAAACAAGCCTCCTTGAGGCGACGAAAGGATGACAGGGGACAGCAACGGTCATCATCCCGCACAGCCTGCGCAACGCGAGCGGCCGCAGTGGCGCGACACCGTGCTACCGGCCAAGAATCCAGCGCCGGTACGTTATGGTTATTGTTTTGTTAGGCCAACATGGGCAGTGCTAACACGGATCGAGTAGAGGATATGGAACAGAGGCGACCAAGTTAGATACCGCATGAGCGAGACGGAATCGCCCGTTGTGACTGTACACGCCAGAGACTACGATGAGCAGACAGGCAGAATGGTGTACGAGCTGAGAGACGCGAACGGTCGTTTGGTATCGGAAGTTCAAGGCGCGTCACTCTCTCACCCTCGAGAGGAAGAGGTGGGATCGGTGGGAGCGGAAGAGCAAGAGGTGATGGCTCGGGAGGCAGAGGCGAGAGCCCGGGAGGAAGAGGAGAGAATTCGACAGGAAGAGGCGGAACATAGAGAAGAACAGGCAAAGCTTCGTCGGAAAAAGGCGCAAGAGGAGCACGAGAGAGCCCGAGAACGATGGTGGCGTCGGCTGTTGCACCGTCCCGCAAGCACCGGTCAGAAGCGTCACTGACGCACTGGTCTTGTTTAATTGTGTAACAAGGTGCGCATAGCTCGTGATGAAGAGGCCTGGTGAGACTATATTGCCATATCCTCGTATTCTTCTTCCCATTATCGTGCTTTGCTGCCCCACCAGTTCGACATGACGAGTATCGAGAATTTCGACATTGAGAAATGTGCTGGTTTGGATTGCATCTACCCAGCAGACGCAACGGAGCCACCGCACTCGAACGATCGAAACCATCCGCGCCAGCTTAAAAAGATCGCAGATCAGTCCAAAGAACAAGGTGATGACCGATGAGAGCTTGGACTTTACAGGCGAGCGCTGACCGAGAGCAGTAGAAATCAAGCGACCAAGCCACCTGCAGTCTCTGGTCGCCCTGCTGAGCAAATACTGGGCAGGCCAGTGGAAGAGACCTTTGGAAGAACTGAAAGTGCGATCGTGTATGTCTCACGCCCGATTTCTGCTCTCTCGGCGGGCGAAGAAAGGCAGATCGAGTAACTCAATGACACCAAGTGGACGATTTCCGTGTCGGATATCCCAACCTAGCTGCATTTCAGAGCAGCAGCGACTGCTTCTCCCTATACAGACGATTTGCCTACCTACAGAGCCGGCTCCTGCTCGAGAAGCAACACGACCTGAGAGTTTTGGAATGCAAGCTCGATGATTATGACCGCCAGAACATCAGCAACAGCGTTACCCGGTCCCTCTCAGCCGACGAGCTAGCGGCTCGCGGAGAGCTTCTGGGGCAGATTGAGAAGGCTTTCAATTCCTATGGTCAGACTGAATGACAATTCTCATTCCAAAGGTTTTAACACTAAGACATCTTTAGCTACCATACTCACTTCCGCTCAGCATCTAGAGGCATCCAACCGCCCCTCCGCCTCAGAGTATAGCGCTGTGCGCATGTACTTGCGCAACAACAAGCCACTCGTGAATGAGGAGATGGAGTATCTCCAGTACAAAGAAGATCTCATCACCCTACGACCTGGCCGAGATCACGCATGGCTCGATCGCCGCATCGAGCGGTCCATCCACATCCTCCAGAGACCCTTTCCATTCGTCAACGTAAGTTCTTCCCTCACCAGCCTCCTCATCCCAGCCCACTGACCTCCCACCTTCAGCGCATCTTCTGCTCCCCCGTCCGTTCTCCCTCCCTCCTTCCCCCTCCCCGTCCCCAACCCCAACCCCCTAACCACCCCCCTCCCAGGAAACCCACCTCAAATACCGCTCCTCCTGCAGCCAAGAACGCTACTACACGCCCTCGCGCATCGACTTCTGCGCCAGCCTGCTGCTCGCCACCCTCGTCGGCCTGCTGCTCGCGGTCCCCATCTGGCTGCTCTTCAGCATCGTGAGCGTCGAGGACGGGCGCGGGCGCGGGCGCGGCGGGCCGTGCGTGGGGATCGTGCTGGTCAGCACGCTGCTGTTCTGCGGCGGGTTGGCCGTGTGCACGCGGGCGAGGAGGCATGAAGTGTTGGGGGCTGCTGCTGCGTGAGTCTCCCGCCTTTTGCTTTGATTCGAGGGCTGGGGAATGGATCGAGGTTCGATGGGCACGCACGGCTGACTGGCTCGGTGGACAGGTATTGTGCGGTGCTTGTTGTGTTCTTGGGCAATGTGCCGAACTAGGCTGTCGTGCTGGCGGAGTTGTCATCGGGTGAAGTCGAAATTGGGTCCAGTGGGAACACGCACTGCTTTTTCGGAAGATACTATTATACACAAAGTATTACTAACTCAGACTGTCCTATCTACCGACACCGCAAATCAGGAAACAAAAGTACAATCATCTCCTCTCCTCTCAGAGCTTTCGATCCAACAGCGAGCAGAAGATATTAGTAGTTGAGTTTTTGGAAGAAACCGCGAACAAACGAACAATTGGGTATCCCACCAAACCATCCCCAAACGAATAATTCAAAAACAAAACACTAATCAAATCAACAAAAAGGAAGCAGAACTGCATCAGACTGCTTTCACCATTTCTCGCCCTGCCCCTTGTACCCCTTGACCTCGAGCGCCGGAATGCTAAACCCATAGCCCTCCGTGTGGCCCTCGCGATCGCTCGGGTTCTTCTCGACGCGGATGCACACATCCAAGCCATCGACACCCATAAGTCCCGTGCGCTTGACGCCCGAGGCGGCCGCGTGCTCGGTGCCGGCGCCCTGCTCGCCGGCGTGCAGGGGCTCGCGCGGGTTCTTGGGAGCGGTGAAAGTGGTGCTGTCGCCGTTGGGGGCGTGGACGGCGGCGCCGTTGACGCCGGGCGCGGAGTGCGGGTTGGACTCGGTGATGATGGCGTAGTTCCTGCTGGGCATGGTGGCGTGGTTGTTGTCGGCGGACTTGGGCTTGACGCCCGGCTCGCCGGCGCCGGGGTTCTTGTTGAAGAGCTCGAGGAGGGTCTCGTGGGTCTCGTGGTCGAGGTGGTGGATTTTGTTGCGCTTCGCGAGCAAATTGGCGACAGCGGTCGGCGGCGGCTTGTTGGTGATGGCGCTGCTGACGATGTTGGGCATGTAGCGCCAGTCGGCCTCGGCGGGGATGTTGAGCTCGGGCTTGGAGTAGAAGCGGCCGAGCGCGGCGAGGTGGACGTCGCCGCCGAGGATGCTGATGCGCATGGAGTGCTTCTTGGCGAGGCCCTGGAGGCGGTGGATGAGCTCCTTGCGCTCCTTCTTGTGCTGGCCGGCCGTGTAGTGGTCGTCCAGGTCGTCGAGGAGATCGACGCCGCCGTCGAACTGGTTGAAGAAGCTGCCGGCCACACCGAAGCGCTTGTTGAGGAGACGGAGGGGAGCGATGACGGGAGAGCGGAGGATGTTCTCGAGCCATTGCAGACGCGGGTAAGCGATGGGAACACCGAGCAGCAAGATCAGGTGGCGAATACCGCCGTTGGACTTGGTAACCTGCTGGTCAACGTGGTTCCAGATCTGGTCGTAAGTCTCCGGGTAGTTGATCTGGTGGCGCGTGCGCTCAGTACGAGCATCGATACCCAGGAAAGCCATGCGCTTGCCGAGCTGACAGAAGATGTGTCTGCTACGCTCTTCGACGTACGGACCGGGCTTCTTGCCGATGATGTAGCTGGGATCCTCAACATCGAGCTTTGCTACGTAGGACTTCTGCAGCTGGGCGGGGTCGCCAGGGGTGGACTTGTTGTGGCCTCCCGTGGTCTGCGGTGCGTCCGTGGTGTAAGTGCTCACGGGCGGGGGCAGGTGGTGCTGGAAGAGCATGTAGTACTTGTGCGCGACACCGCCAATACCGCGGAAGACTGGGCACTTCATGAAGTGGTCGGTGTACGAGCCGAAACCGTCAATGATGTCATGGTCGTCCCAGATGTTCAACTGCGCAATCTGGCCATTGGCAAGTGAGAAGGGCGCCATGCCGTACCACTTCACGTAGTTGTCGAAGTAGTACTGGTCGCACTGCGCACGCATCTCCTCGGGGAAGGGGAAGTGACGGCGCTTCTCAGGGTTGCTAATGGCCGTCCAGGGCTTCAAAGGACCGTCGACACGGACGCTGTCGTTGTAAATCTGGTCACCACCTCCTATCATGACATGGAATGGACGCTCGGCGTGCACACGGAGGACGTCGTTCCACAGCGCCGGACCCGACCAAGCATCCTCGTCAGTCCCCACGGAGAAACCGTTGCAGGAGTGGAACATGATGCGCATGCTCTCGTACTTGGAGGGAAGGAAGAACCTGAGCGGCTTGTCGACGGGCTGGCCGGCATTTGTCCTCATGCTCGGTATGCTGTATTGCCAGACGGACTCTTGCTCCAGGAACGGCACCTCGATGGAGAACTGCCAGAATGAACTCTTCTCGTCCTCGTACAACTTCGTACCTTGGTACTGCTGAGGCTGGCTCGCGATCGAGGACTCACCCGACTGCAGCGTAAGCTTGCCGGGGGCGTTGCCTGGAGTGCACACGAGAAGCACACTGCCATGCCAGATCGGGTTGTCCGTGTTCTCCGCGCTCATACGCCTGTAGTTCAGCAGAGGGCCGCAGATGACTTCGAGACCATTGGAGGTGCTGACGACCTCGGGACCATTACCAACGCCAGTGCCGGTGGTGTTGGCGGCGTTGGTCGGCTCGGTGGGCATGACGGGAGCCGATGTGCCGTTTGTCGCGGGCATGGTAGGGGCAGAGGTGCCATTGGGGTAGGGACCGGCGCCATGGTCCACGGCTTGCGGCGCAATAGTCGCCATTGTATGATTAGACGCGACGGGCGCGTGGGGTATCAAGTGCGAAAGGAAGTGTTATGTGCGAACGGATGTGTATGGGTGTTGTAGAGGTCGAGGTCGACAGTCGAGGAGAAGGAATGTCAGCGACGGACTCGACAGGGATGAGGTAGCGGCGCGCGTCGAGGTCAAGGAAAGTGGCCTTGCGGTAGTAGTGGGGAGACGCTTGGTGGCACGAGGCAGAAGAACGAAGGGTGCAGATATATCCGAGCTGAGCAGCTCCCGTTCAGGCAAGCTACAGGAGATCCTTGCGGTAAGGTTTGGGTCGCAAGGCTGGTAGGGTCGTGAGGAACAGGATTGCCCGCCCAGCTAACCGGCTTGGCTACGCTCTGCGCTGTTTACAGGCGCTCTAGCAACCCGCGCGCGTTGCACGACGGGGCTGGGCGCTGTTCCACACCCCCGCCTGCTGCAATGTCCTGCGACATGCGACTGCAGCGTTCGCCTGCCACCCGCGGAACACGATGAATCTATCTAACCACAGTCGAGAGTGAGATGTCAGACGGCAGCGTTTGCACGCGCGCGAATGAGCAGCGCGCAACTCAAAGATGGATTACGCCCACATGCACGATGAGCTCATTGATCGAGATGCCAGGGCGGCTAAGGTTCATAGCGCGCCGCCGCCGGCTTCCGGCGATATTCACGTGCAAATCAAACCCCTGCTATTACTCGTGGGGACCCACATCTCATTCGCAAGTTTGTAGGCACTGGAAGACTACGACGTGTTCAAGCCCAGTCGATGTAGAAGGTCCCCCGGGGAGGAGCTCGATTGCGATAGCCTGGTAGGGATGGTAGTATATCACAGTCCTTTATTACCCTGAAGGAAAGACACATGCATAGATAATCAATTAGAAGACTACGACGTGCTCCAGCCCAGTCAATGCAAAAGGCTCTCCGGGTAGGAGTTCCGGTTTGAAACTCTGAAATGAAAGGTAGCACAATACGACATCTTCAAGCTCGGTCAATAAAGGGCTCTCCGAGCATTGTTCTGTCTCGGGAGTTTGAAGTGAAAGGTAGTACGACACGGAATGTGCAAATTCGGTCAACAAAAGGCTCTCCGAGCAGCGATGCGGTCTCGAACTTTGAAGTCAAAGGTAGTACCTACCACATGTTCAATTTAAGTGATAGTAGAACGCTCTCCAGGTAGTTACGTAGTCTCGAAATTTTGAGATAAAGGGTGGTACCTCACGGATTCTATCTTTACGGAGAGAAAACACATCCGCAGACAGTCACTGCTATGCGTTCTGGAAGGATGAATGCAGCAGGCTCTCCCGGAGAAAATTCACTCTTGATAGTCGATAGGAGAGGGTAGCAGTACGAAACTCATTTTTTTCATCGGAGAACAAGGGGCAATTCGATTGAGAGACTACTTGAATCTGATGGTGAACGAGTAACACGATCACTGCGCTAGAACAAAAGCAACATCACGTGCCTTCAACACTACTTTGGCCGTACGAGCCATGTGAACGCCTTTCTGCTCGCCAAGCGGCGGCTGGAAAGTCCTGGTCCTTCTTGTAGTCGTACGGGCCATGGGGATGCCTGGTGGAGACCTCTTGTGCTTCTTGGCCTGAGCGGGCTTATCACAGACCTCTACGGCGTATCGAGCCGAGACGTAAGCCACTGGCTTCGGCAGGGGAAGCTCAGGAGCATTGAACACGAGCCAATCCCAGTTCAGCTTGGAATCGTGCATTGCTGCTGGCTTCTCGAAGTCGGCGTAGATGGGCAGGCTGGTATCCCTGGTCTGGACGGGAGTTGCAGCCTCCGGGCGCACACCTTGGATTCCCGAGGCGCGCAAGTTGCTCTTCTTGATAGTCTTCGGCGGAGTGTCCTTCGACGGCATCTTCTTCGGCGGGCGTAAATCATCGTCATTTTCGAGGCTGACGATGGTGGAGCTGGTCGATGCTGAGCGCGGCTTGAAGGGAGGGTCCTGCCAAATGCCGTCTTTGTTGGGCTTGCCAGCATCTTGTTCTAAAATCTTGAGGCGCATTGAAGCGCGCTGCTTTTCGTCACGTCCCAACATCATAATCGGTGAGAGCGGAGGCTCGGTTGCAGGATCGAACTCCTTATCCTTCGAAAGGGCGTTCAGACGTGCGTTGTAAATTAGTACCAGTGGGTGGTCCTTGATAGGGAGAACGCCGGACCCATACAAAGAGCAGGAGCCAGGCTCACGGAACTCCTTCTCGATTAAGTCCCTAATGGAGGAGAGAGGCGCATCCTTGTGATGCTTCCAGCGTCCAAACAGAACCATGCCGTCATTGTCGCATCGCATGAGCTGAACGAGCGGATCCATACGAGGACTGGACTTGGACTTGGAATTCTTGGAATTACCCGAGCTAGAAGACTCGGAGTCGGTGTTGTCTTGCAAGTTCCCGCGCGGAATTCTGTCGTCTGCGTCGGCGAACTTGAAGAAGTCGGGATCACGGAAAGCTGAGTGAGGTTGATAGAGACCCTGCGGGCGGGCTGGAGTAGGCTCACGCGGGACGAAGCCAGTCACGTTGCTGTCAAGAATGGATTGATGGTTCGACGGTGGAGGAGGCGGGATGCGGTCGTTGGACCAGAATGAGCCTGCAGGACCCGAGGGCGAAGTGTCTGTGCCATGCTGTGCTGGCGTGACTCTGGCGGGAATGCGGTGGCCGAGCGCGCTAGTCACCACGGTGTTGGTTGCCTCTTCATACTCGATGCGCGTACGCTTAATAGCCTCCTGTGAGAACGTCAGTAAGTCTGAGCTGTGCGACGGCGATGCGATGCGACATACATAGCGCTCGTTGCGGGCATGTAGAATGTCTGCATCCTTCACAGACTCCTGCCATTCGTGCTGGTCGACGCGGCTGAGACCTGTAGTGCCTGGCATTGAAGTTTAGCTTCGTAGGTTTCGGCGGATGAAGGATTGGTGAGCTTACCTTGAGTCCAGAGCCACCTCGCCGGCTTGGTAAAGGACCAAGCGACAGCTTTGACGGTACCGACAGAAGGAAGCATGTTACGCATTGAAGGAGTCCAGTTGCTCTTCTGAGCTTGATGATTAGAGGCAGAGGCGTCCGCCTTACGCGCGATGGCGTGAAGGCTCTCGTAAGCCGATGGCTGACTGTCGTTAGGCATTGCTAGATGTTCGTCGTCTGAAACTGGTGATCGTGCTGCTGAAGTAGTAAGGACGTATTGAAGCTGACGTTGATCGAGTAGAGTCTTTGGTGCGGTTGGTAAATCGAGAATTGTGCGTGAAAGTGAGCGATTAGAGCGTAGTCAAGTGGTGCGAGCCGGCGCGACCAGTGAAAGTATGCGTTGGATTGAAGCGATGCTAGTTTGAGTCCGAAGACGGTGAAGACAAATTAAGAGTTTGGTTGGAGTGTTTGCTTGTGAGAGATGATTTGGGTGAGGAAGTTGGGTGACGGTGGAGGGCACATGAGTTGTCACTGGCGAGGCGCGGGCGCCTTTTCGACACTGCGCACGCAAAGCGGGGCACGGACGCTTTTGAGGGTCGGTGAAGTGAGGTTAATTCGAGGTGCAAGCCTCGCGCTCGCGCGACTAAGCCCAAGCGAGTCGAGTCGCAGCGCGCGTCCGCGAGCAATGATATGAGCAAGGTAACGATCGAGCGATAATTATTCTTGATCTTGACGATGAGGATCTTGAAGCGGCATGAAGGCGTAACTGCTGACGGTAGACGCGCAGGGTAGACCAAAAGGGCCCATGCGACAAGAGATGAGGTCAAGGTTTCGCATCGCAGGATCGGAAATCGTGCGCGATGGTTTGACCGCCACATGGCCAGCTCCTTCCATTGCGTTCGCTATCCCACCTACCTTGCTAATGCCTGGGTATGTCTTTTCGGACCATCCCCGTCGCGCCCGTCGCCGCGCAACGGGCCAGCGCTCAGCCCGCTCTTCAGGCGTCGCAACCTTGCGTCCGGACATCATGACGATAAATTACAGTATCGAGATAAGTTTTCACACACGTTCCTGCCTGATAACGTCAACGAGATTGGATGTCTACTGGTAAAGGTCTCATCCCATGCCCTCGCACTTTCCTCGCATGAGCGGTGCCAACGTCGAATCTGGCGGTCAACAGGCGGCGGGGACGATGAAAGGCTTGATTCATACAGCTTTCCAGCGACCACAGTATCGTGTGCGCTCGCAACATGCTGGCTAGCAGAGATGATGTGCGACATATCACTACCTTCACCAGCAGCAGCAAGACGTGAGGTCTACGCGCGTCCCGAGACGCCCCGAACTCGGCGTTGTGCCATGCCAGGTCCCATGTCCCTGACCCACTCACGCTGCATGACGAATGTCGCAATCCCGACACGCCAGAATAATTACTATCTCACCAGTTTCAGCGCGCAGGACACAACTCCGGTCGCAGTCACATAACATCGACTTTTCTATTCTCAAGTTCCCAAGTCTTCCACATCTACCAACACAATGGCCACGTGAGTCTTCCGTTCTGCGGCATGTGTTCATACCATGCCCCTCCACGACCCCGCGATCGCCCTTCCGCGAGCCCAACAAAATAACAACAGCGCCTAATCCGCACGATAGCAACATCACCTGGCACGCTGGCCTCACCCGCGCCGAGCGCACTGATCTTCGCAAGCAGAAGGGTGCCACTGTCTGGTTCACTGGTCTCTCCGCTTCTGGCAAGTCCACCATCGCCATCGCTCTCGAGCAGCACCTCCTCCACCTCGGTCTTCAGACCTACAGACTGGACGGCGACAATGTCCGTTTTGGCCTGAACAAGGACCTTGGCTTCTCTCCCAAGGACCGCGAGGAGAACATCAGGCGTATCGCTGAGGTATGAAACATGCCATCTCGCACCCAGCCTTCTCCTATTGACACAGCGCGATAGGTTGCCAAGCTCTTCGCCGACAGCACCACCCTCGCCCTCACCTCCTTCATTTCTCCCTACAAGGCCGACCGCCAGCTCGCCCGTGACCTCCACGCCGAGACCAAGACCAACGACGCCCCTCTTCCCTTCATTGAGGTCTTCGTCGACATCCCCGTCGAGGAGGCCGAGAAGCGCGACCCCAAGGGTCTCTACAAGAAGGCTCGCGCCGGCGAGATCAAGGAGTTCACCGGCATCAGCGCGCCCTACGAGGCCCCCGAGAAGCCTGAGATCCACATCCACAGCGAGAAGACCAGCGTTGAGGAGGCCGTCAAGATCATCACGGACTACCTGCAGAAGGAGGGTCTGCTCAAGTAGAGCCGCCGCCATCCTGGGATTAGGTTGGCACATTGATAGACGTACAACATAAAAGCATAGCACTGGATTGCAGAAGAGAGTAACGAGAGCAACAATCAATGGCATTTACGTTCTTGATGTCTGTTTGATCGAGCTTGTGTTGCGATACCAGAGGACCCAGGACGTCGTTGGCGGTATCCTGCGAAGGCATAGCTTTCAAGAGAGACCAGCACGCTTTGGCGGTAGAGGCGCATCCAAAGTATCCTCGTTGCGAACGACTATACGGGCGCTTATTCACATACTCTGTTTCCTGACAATCGTACTGAGACGCTCTAGCAAGTCACGGGCCGACGTGTGCCCAACGAACAACACATTTTGCGGCGTTCGGCTCATGTCACACTCATGCCGCGAAGAACTTTCCACGCCCCAGATCCCCCACATTCTGCAGCGCTCCGATCTTCGGCGCTTGCGCTCTGAGCGAGCGCTCCCCAAACGGTTATATCAACAGTGAAAAGCTAGCACCGCGTGCGATTAGCTGGAAACGGAACATTGCAGAGGAATTAGCGATAACGAACGGGCAGGGAGCCGACGATTACCGCCGTGTCAGGGCGAGATCGCTAGCAAATGCAAATGGCCGGTGTTCCACCGATGGCGGGCAGCTCGGCAGCCCTGCCGACTCCCCACAAAACTGCTCTGGTGCTTGGACGCAGCGTCAAAGCCGCGGCCAGCCGCGCGTGGACGCATTGGCTGGAGCTCGCAAAAGATATAGAGCTCTGCGCTCTTGCTCTTCCCACAGTCGCCAGTCTTCGTGTCATCTGGAGGATTGTGATCTTACCGCTTAGACGATATTCACAATGGCCGCTGTCCGCTCTCAGTTCTCCCTCACGAGGGCCACCGTCCCGTCGGTGTCGCTCTCTACGAGCTCCAAGGCCTCCATGGCCACTCTTGCGACCTTCCAGATCCCTAAGGTCGACAACGAGCCTAACGTGCGTCCTTGAATTACCATGTTCAGAAACCCACCTAGACTGACTTCCTATCCAGAAACACTACGCCAAGGGCTCCGTCGACCGCGCGAAGCTCCAGGAAGCTGTGAAGGCTCTCCGCCAGAAGGCTCCTCTGGAGGTCCCCTTCGTCGTTGGTGGCAAGGAGTGCAAGTCCGCCAGCGTCTCCCAGCAGCCCATGCCTGCTTCCCACGCGGACTCCATCGCTTCCTGGTCCAGCGCCTCCACCGCCGACGTCTCCAAGTCCATCGATGCCGCCCTCGAGGCCAAGAGCTCTTGGGAGAAGATGCCGTTCGCCGACCGTGCCGCTATTTTCCTCAAGGCGGCCGATCTCGTCAGCACAAAGTACCGCTACGACATCATGGCCGCGACCATGCTGGGTCAGGGCAAGAACGCGTGGCAGGCGGAGATTGACGCTGCTGCTGAGCTCTGCGACTTCTTGAGGTTCAACGTGCAGTACGCACAGGACGTCTACGCGCACCAGCCCGTCCACAACAGCCCGGGTGTCTGGAACAGGGTGGAATACAGGCCGCTTGAGGGTTTCGTCTACGCGATCACTCCCTTCAACTTCACCGCCATTGCTGGCAACCTCCCCGCCGCGCCTGCTCTCATGGGCAACGTCGTCGTCTGGAAGCCCAGCCCGGCCGCTATGGCCTCCAACTGGCTGCTCTACAAGATCCTCCTCGAGGCTGGTCTCCCCGCGAACGTCATTCAGTTCGTGCCTGGTGACGCAGTCGAGGTCACCAAGACCGTCATGTCCCACTCCGAGTTCTCCGCCCTCCACTACACCGGTTCCACTGCTGTCTTCCGCTCCCTCTACGGCCAGATTGCCAACGGCGTCGCTGAGGGCAAGTACAAGGGATACCCGCGCATCGTCGGTGAGACCGGCGGTAAGAACTTCCACCTCCTTCACAAGTCTGCCGACGTCCACAGCGCTGTCATCAACACCATCCGTGGTGCCTTCGAGTTCCAGGGTCAGAAGTGCTCCGCTACCTCTCGTGCCTACTACCCCCAGAGCCTTTGGGACCAGGCCAAGCCCATGCTCCAGTCTGAAGTCTCCAAGCTGAAGATCGGCTCTCCCGAGGACTTCGGCAACTTCATCGGCCCCGTCATCCACCAGCAATCCTTCGACAAGCTTTCCAAGGTCATCGACGACGCCAAGAACGACTCCGAGCTCGAGCTCGTCGTCGGCGGCAAGTATGACAGCAGCAAGGGCTACTTCATCCACCCGACCATCTACCGCACGACCAACCCCAACCACCCGCTGCTGTCGACCGAGCTCTTCGGCCCCGTCCTCTGCATCTACGTCTACGACGACGCCGGCCCCAAGGCCTACGCCGACATCTGCGACACCATCAACGCCACCTCCGACTACGCGCTGACGGGCGCCATCTTCGCGCAGGACCGCGAGGCCGTGCGCTTCGCCGAGGAGCGCCTGCGCGACGCCGCCGGCAACTTCTACATCAACGTCAAGAGCACCGGCGCCGTCGTCGGCCAGCAGCCCTTCGGCGGCGCCCGCGCCTCCGGCACCAACGACAAGGCCGGCTCCGCCAACCTCCTCAGCCGCTTCGTCAGCATGCGCGCCATCAAGGAAAGCTTCCTGCCCGAGACTGCTGTCGAGTACCCTTCCAACGAGCAGTAATGGTGACGGGAATGATGAAGAGCAAGGCTATCATGATGTTTATTTGAGCGTTGTTACAATATGGCATGGATGGTATGGCGGATTTGTGGAGTTTGCTTGGTTGGAGGACAAGGCGTTCTGGATGCATTACCTCCCGATGTGCAGTGCGGGTTTAGATCTGTTATGTATTTCCTCCTGATGAATGTCGATGGTTGCGACCGTCGTGAAATGAAAGCTGTATCACCGTTAACTGACTTGAATTTGCATTGATCTTTCATTTTCCATTCAATATTTGTGAATGTCCATCAAGGTCGCGGCCAACCATCCGCTGTGCTCGGGTCTTCAGACTTCCGTGTTTGGAAAGCATCTGCACGCCGCCGCAACGTTGCTTGCCCTCTCAATACACGTTGAATTATCACCCCGGGCATCGAGTGTTGGAGGGCACAATCCTGTGCAATTGACATGGCCAAACTAACATTCATCGCACTGTCGTTGTGAGAAGTGGACAGTGAATCTGAAATTAGGGCTGTTAGGGTCAGGGTTAGGGTGAATATTCAGAGAATTCCGGCTGGAGCACCTGGAAGCTTCACAGACCAGACAAGCTTTGTGATTCCTTCACAACATTTACCCCTCTCCCCTCTCGCATCCCGCCGACTAAATGCCTCGTACATACAATGGAAGCTACCCTTGGTCTTCAGCCGAAAGTCAATTCCGACTTCCAGGGTGCGTACGGGTAAAGCACGAGATCGCGAAGTCGGCGGTACCAGGTAGCTCATGGCCTGACAAGCGGAGAAGACAACAAGGGTTGGAGCTACTGTGGCGACCTCCAGCCCTGGCCCTGCCCACTGCAGGCGGGCTGCAGGTCTGCGCCTGCAGGTGTCAAGATACGTCCTCGTGCGAACGGCGGTGCTGCGGGCTGCGTGAGCTTTCCCTAACGTCAGCATTGCGAACGGCGGTCGATGGCGCATGTGAAGGGGCATTGGACGTCCTAACGCACGGCTTGAGCCACGCGCAGGGCTACGTCAGACAGATAAAGGCATCATTGCCAAATTGATAAACGAGGAAACGGACCGGTAAGGTATCAGCAGTAGTATCAGACTTTCCAGTGCCGTCGCGCACTGCGTGGAGACATCAATGCGCGGGCCGGGCGGCGCGACCAGGCTGAGGGCTTGCACGGCCACCGGCTCCAACCTAAGGCGCGCATTGGGGAAAGTTTTCTTGAGCGCGCGCAACGCCTGCCAGGCCTCGAACCAACCCTACCACCTGCAGCCACACGCCGCCGCCCGCCTCCCCTCCTCCCCTCCTCCCCCCCAGCACTTCTGGCGTCACTTTCTGCACGCGCTTGGGAGCGACCGGCTTCCTGCAGGTGCACCGTCTTTTTTCTTCATCTATCTCCAGTTGTATTTTGCTTTTCCGGACGCGGCATTGCGCACGTCGACATGTACCGCTGGTAATCTGGTAGCGTTTGGCCTTGTTTCTCCACGGGACCGGCACCTTTGGCTTTCACTGCACGCATTCACGCGCCGCTCTCTACACCTCCCTGGCTGCGGGCGAAGGGACCAGCCGCGGCAATCACTATTGCGCGAATATTCTCTCATCTCACGCAACACCGTAAGCCAATCATTTCTACTAGACACTTAATATCACCCCGACCGCCATGTCCTTCCGGTGGGGACGGCAGTCATCCGCGCAGCAGCTGCCCTTCAACAATGCTGGAGCTGGAGACGACATGAACCCCGCGGATCTTCCGGGTCAGAACAATAACAATGGCACCGGCGCCAGCACCAGCACCAGCACAAGCAACAACCTAGCCATCGGCCAAGGCCGCAACCCGCCCTCGTCTCGCGGCCGAGGTCGCTCGGGCTCCATGTCCTCCGGCATCCTGTCCTCCTCCCACGGCCTGCCCGCCAGATCCTACATCCACCACGCCGGCGGCCACGGCACCGAGGAGCCCCTGCAGTACTCGTCGTCGGGCGTGCGAGCGCAGACCGCGGAGCTGTCGTCGTCCTTCCTCAGCGACTCCGAGATGGCCAAGCAATTCGAGCCCTCGGACGAGGACAGCTCGCTGCAGTCCGTCGAGACCGTCCGACGCCACGACCCGATCGCCGAGCGCTCGGAGCCCGTCACGCCGGACGGCTCGGGCGAGCCGCCGCCTGTCGCTTCGGACGTCGCCGAGATGCTGGCCAGGACGCCCGAGAATGAAAACGCGAGCCTGCTGCCTTCGCCTTTTCCTAGGCATCAAGGGTTCAGGCGACCGAGTGAGAGTGTGCCGGATGTCGTTATCAGTAGCGAGGGTGGAGAGGAGCCTACGGAGCGGACGGCACTTCTGCCTAGGGGGCGACTTTCCGGGGACCGCAAGCGGAACAGCGTTGGAGAGGCTGATGTCGAGGATCAGACCATTGATCGGAAAGCTGGAATCTGGAATGGAACGGGCCATCAGTATCCGTCTCTGCGGCAACTCGGGAACAGAGTCAGGAAAGCTGCTAATCCCAAGACCTGGGACACTGCTGCGATCTTCCACGATGTGGTCTACCGCCCGGTGACGATGGTGCCTGCCGTGTTCCTCGGACTGCTGCTCAATCTGCTGGACGCGCTGAGTTACGGCATCATTCTCTTTCCTCTCGGCGAGGAAGTCTTCAAGGACATGGGAGCGGACGGCGTCTCGATGTTCTACGTCAGCTGCATTATCGCCCAAGTGGTTTACTCGACTGGAAGTATCTTCCGCGGTGGTGTTGGCTCGGAGATGATCGAAGTTGTCCCGTTCTTCCACAAGATGACCTATATGATCATGGGCCAGATGGGGACCGGAAATCCGGACGCGCTCCGCGCTACAGTCATCACCTCGTACGCCATGAGCTCCATGTTGACTGGTATCGTGTTCTTCGCTCTCGGAAGCGCGAAGCTCGGAACTCTGGTGAACTTCTTCCCGCACTCCATCCTTACCGGCTGTATCGGAGGCGTTGGCGTTTTCTTGTTCATAACAGGTATTGAGGTTTCTGCCAGGCTGGACGGTAATCTGGAGTTCACCTCGGAGGTTTTGCATAAGCTGTTTTCTGCGGACACTCTTCCGCTTTGGCTCCCTCCTCTGGTTTTGGCCATTCTGCTTCTCGTGATCAAGCACTTCTACGATCGACCCTGGCTGGTGCCGGCTTATTACATTGCCATCACGGCCATTTTCTACATTGTCACAACAGCAGTCCCATCAATCAACATGGAAGACCTGCGCGCTGGCGGTTGGGTGTTCGAAGCACCAGCCGCTGGTGTTCCCTTTTACAATTTCTACAGCTACTACAAGTTCAGCCTTGTTGACTGGGAGGCTATCTGGATGACGATTCCGTCTCAGTTCGCACTGACTTTCTTCGGCATCCTGCACGTGCCTATCAACGTGCCAAACCTGGCCATGGTGGTGCAAGAGGACAACGTGAGTATCAACCGCGAATTGATCATGCACGGTGTTTCGAATACCCTCTCTGGATGCGTCGGCAGCATCCAGAACTACCTTGTCTTCGTCAACTCGGTCCTCTTCGTCAACACTGGTGGCGATAGCCGTCTTGCTGGGTACATGCTCGCGGCGGCTACTGCTGGCCTTTGGGTTGCTGGCCCGATTGTCATTGGCTATGTTCCTGTGATGGTCGTCGGCACTCTCATCTACATGCTGGGCATCGACCTCGCGCAGGAAGCTCTTGTCGCGACGTACGGTAGGTTGAATCGTCTCGAGTACTTCACGATTGTCGTGATTGCTCTCGTCATGGGCCTCTACGACTTCGTTGTGGGTATTGCCATTGGCATTGGCCTCGCTTGTCTTGTCTACGTTGTGCAGACATCAAGGAAGACCGTCATCAGGGCTGAGTTCTCCGGTGCTGTGGCCGAGTCTACTGTCCGCAGACATCCCAGACAAAGAAACTATCTCCACAAGGTTGGCCCGCAAATCCGCGTGGTCAAGCTCGGAGGCTACCTCTTCTTCGGCAGTATCGTCAAAGTCGAGAAGAAGGTCCGCGCGCTAGTCGACGCAGAGGCGTTCGCAACAGCACCCATCCGCTACCTCGTCCTGGACTTCACCCACGTCACCGGCATCGACTTCTCCGCAGCAGAAGCCTTCAGCCGTATGAACCGCATCTTGCACAAACGCGACGTCAAGCTCGCCCTCGCCGGCGTCACACTCGAAGCCGAAGTCGGCAAGTCTCTCCGCATGGTCGGCCTCTTCGTCCCCAACAGCGAAGACCCCAGCATCCCCGTGCCCAAAGTCTTCGAAGACCTCAACGGCGCCCTCGAGTCCTGCGAGAACGAGCTCCTCGTCATTCTCACCGAAAAGCAGCGCTCCAACACCGCCTCCCATCCCAAAACCCCCGACTCCCCACCCATGCAAATCCCCTCCCCCAACAACGCTCCCGCTGCGCCCGCCGCCCCCTCCGCCTCCGCCCGCGCCACCCCCCACGCCACAGCGCCCCCCCCCCGCCCCCCCCCCCC